>DWUN01004288.1:0-10963 GCA_018249975.1 Passova gellias
AAGGAACAATATTTCATTTATCATTTATTATTGAGGTATTTTGTAAGAAATTTAATAACATGATTAAAACTGATTGATAATGAAATATTGTTCCTTATTATTGTTATAATAGCGCAATAGTTGGTATTCTCACTACTTAATTCATGATTTTAATAAGTTCTCACTACTGGTAATACTGGTAAGGATCTATTTATAAAGAGACGATAGACTGTAATAAAACTGTCGTAAAGAGACTAAATTAAAAGCTTGTAACAGTTTGTAGGTTATGTTATCTTCAGCGCGCTTTAATATTAACCAGTTATTTTATAATTTAGTTATCTTAATAGGTGGAAAAGGTGAGTTTTATTAAGCTGATAGAGACCTTCATCTGGCATCTTTAGAAGTACATTTTTGACTGTTTTAAGTTAAATTAATTAAATAACAAGATACTTAAAACTCGTCAGAGAATTAAATGCCTATTTACATTGCGCCACCATTTGACGTACGTCTGGTAACCAAAAATAATTCTTACCAACGCGAAAAGATTCGGGCCAGTCTTAAGAAAAGATTGGGGTTAAAATGAAACAAGTTATTCGGATACCTTATCTGTTACAAAGACGCAAATACAACCTCTAATCTTTATATCCGTACCTAGAAACGATTGCTTCAATTTTCTTACGTATAACTACTTGTATATTGATTTCAGAATCTTGTACAAAAAATGCGCGACGAGATAATTCCCGCAGCTTCATATATAGTCAAGTGGCTACAGTAATAAGCTTACAGACAGTTACGTACCGTCAAGCACACGTACGTACAACAGGGCGCGATATTAAAGCTCGGAGAGCGCCGCCCGCCGCCACTCGCTCGCGGCGCTGCGAGACCGCCGCCCGCCCTCGCGGTGATCCTCTCGCACGACCGCTCACGTGTTCACTTTCACGAACTTTTCATACATTCAACAAGAGTTTCGATATACATTTGTTATTAGATCTTCAGATATTACTTACTAGTGATAAATTAGTATAGTGATTTAGACTTTAATGAGATTATCGATTTAGTGATTAATTGTGAAAAGTTAAGTTACGAATGCAATTAGCACTAACGTATTTGATATATACGAACTTGAAAATATAAAAAGTTAAAGTTTCGAATTAATATTGTGTGTTGACTTAGGTTTTAAGCGTCAATTAAGTAGCAGTAGGTCGATAAGGTTAACCCTCTTTAGGTCCCAACTAAGTGGTATATAATAAAATTCAGTAGATTATTACTAAAAGTTGTATTTCCCAATATATATAAATAATTTGTAATGATAACATACTAAGAATTCCCTTAAATATTCATATTATTATTGTAGTGTACAATTTAATTAAATTGAATATTGTACTGTTCTTAGATTATTTAGAATATTTGTCTACGCATTAAATTCAACTAGTAGTATAAACAGTATAATAAAGTGTATATCAAAGTAAACTGCTCCACAACGATAACCGTAAAAATAACTTTAATGTGGACGTTAAAAATAACGATTAAGTTAAACAATCGTTAACCAGTAGTTCTCGGCTCGACGGTGCTCAAACACAAACAATGCTATGGCCTTACGACGTCCTCGGTCATTTCAAAATAAACTGTAGCGCCAGCTGAATAGGAGTGTATTTTGAACGCGCGAGTGTTCCAGAAGGTGTTCCGTAGAGGTAAATATTTACTACGGAGCAAGGAACTCGGCAACTTCTGTTCGTGCGATGCTCCAGCAATAAGGTGAGAATCAATATTAGATACACTACAGATAACACATGTATTGTACGTGCTCGTGGCTCGTCCGCAACTAAGACTGATAGATCGCCACGTATAACAAGAGATGACGAGTTCACGACTCGCTACGTGTATAAAGATACTTTTATTTTGCTTTCAATTTTACTTGTGGATATGACTTATACAGTCGCCAATGTAATAGATGGATAGAGCCACGCCAGGGTTCATGTAAATCGATCGAGAGTATTGAGTGTGTATTTATTGATTACGATAGTAATCATCTGAAATATTTTGGAATCTTAAACGAGCTTTCAAATATATTATATGCTCGTTACGGTATGTAAAAAGTTCTATAATCTGTATCTGTTTCAACCATATGACTGGACTCAGGTCCTACTTAAAATCATTATTTAATGGCAAAACGCCGTGTGCCCGTAAACGTTGTTAACTTGTATTCGGGGGCTGTATATGTTGGTTCGTTGGTGTAAGCGGCCCTGGACACGCGCCCACCCTTCCCGGGACGTAAATGTAGGGGACCTTACACATTCACCGTACGTACGGAACCCGCGTGTAATTTAATTGCGCGGGCCCCGCGGCCACAATGGCGCGTGATTGGTCCGCGTGCGGAATCCTAATTCTGCGCTGAATCGGTCCCAATCTTTCTCTTAACGCAAATTGGGTACGTGGATATTAGTGGATATCACTGTATATATCGATATGTTGGTTAAAATTCTCCAAACTCCTGCTATAGCTATCTACTAATAGAGTTTACCATTAAAGGTTTCGTGAGTGTTTTTGTAGATGCTTACGCTTAAACGACTTACTTTAGACATGCTTAGAAGAATAAATTAAAAAATGGGTATCATACATTCTCTCACAAAACGGTATCGTCGATTGCATCTTGTTGTACTCGTATGTTGCACGAAAGCTGATACTGGACAGCTTACATAAAAACTATGGACATTGTACTAAACTTGCAGGTTAGGGTTAATTAGAATTTTTGAACTTAATTTACGGTAAATTAATCTCATTTAATTAGAGTCTGTAGTTTATGAAATATTATTGATTCAATATGAATCGACTTAGAAAATTCTGAATTTTTTTTATGTACCCATACTTGTATAAATAAAGGTTCTGTTCTTGTTTTGTCTTTATTTTCAAGTGTATTTTTTAGGACAGTCTGATCAGGTTCATATGTATCGAAGGTTCTATCTATCGAAAATTCACGAGCCCCGTCGGCGGGGGCGCGATAAGAGGCGGAATTTGCATTTATTATTAGCGTATCAGAACGAAATGCAGTCTTCTTTAATCTTCCACTGGAACCGGGCAACCGCCTTGTATATATTAAATGGACAGTCTGGAGCTACCGGCGGCTTCATTTGCAACACCTCAAGTCAAACATTATGCAACCCGTAAACGTCTCTTGCATGTTACTTGTGAAGGTTATCTTAATTATTTAATAACATGTCAAGTCCACAAGTACACTAGAAATAAAACCGATCAGAGGAGTCTGCACGCCGCGCCCCCCGCGCCCGCTGCCGTGAATGCCGTTCACTGCAGTACTGCGACCAGATTATGGCTTCATTGCCACTTGTTACGGCTCCCCGTAGACTTGTTCGAGTATCACAATTACATAATACGTTACCGCATGACGTGCGTGTAACGCGTTCAAGTGTAAATAGTACTAATAGAATTGTACAAATAGTGTAAAAAAATACGTGTTTATTGTAAAATTGAGCAATAATTTATGGCAAACGGGCACGGTGACTTTTCGCTATAAGGGTGGCGGCCTGGGGCTTACCCCAGTGGAATTGCCACAGTCACTGCCGCTTGAGTAGTCGGAATTTCCAGTAGGGGTGGTCTGGTGTTTATTCCATTGAAATATATGTGCATGTCTTGATGGAATAACAAGTTAGTGTCAAAAAAGTTTTGAACTTACGCGACGTTACTTTAATTCATTTTTTTTACTTTAATTTTCAGGACCCTCGTAGTTTTTTGAAATTTTTCTCCAACAAAAATGTACGGGTGCTAACCTTGCGGCTTACCGGTCATTTTAATTCACGAAACTACTTTATGGTACTTTTAATATATCCCATTAGAGTTATAATTGATATCTAAAATTTTTATTCCGCTAATAAAAATTCTGTAAAATCTGTAAAATTTTGAGCCCTATATTTGTGTAAACAAGCGTCTTGATTTTTTTTATGTTTTTAAAAATAGCTGTCAAGATAGACAGTTTTCGGCGATCTTCATGCAAAGTAATATCTACTCGTAAAGTTTGCCAGTAACATTCCCCGTCCTGAAGGTGACCCTGTCCGCCGCTACTTTACTGTAACATACGCTTTAAACATCTGTTCACTTAAGCTCAATACAAAGTCCGACTGCTTCATTCATACCTTTTAATCCAATCCGTCACGTTTAACGATTGTACACTTCTGTCAATACGTATGCGAGCTGCCCTTCGGTTAACAACAATCATAATATGTAGAGATAACTTCCACACGACCATCTGGTCTTAAAGTCAGACCCTGTACTGTAGTGCACCGACAGCAGCTCGACATGCACAATATGTTGCGTATTTCTAAATACGTCGTTGGGTTTAGATATAATTATTATTACATATATAGAGATATACTCGTACCATATGAATGTAATGTAATTCAAAAATATGAATAAGGAAGGTGTGAATTGCATTTCACCTCTATTGTTGTGTCTACATTGCTAATTTATTTTTAATTGCTTTTTGTTATAGCTTTGCGATATAAGGAGCTTGCTGTTAATAAAATTAAAAATGCCAAATTGTCCCGATGCTCTCGTCGCCCCTTTTTGATTAGATTTCGTGGAGCGAATACACGCGCAAGTGCCAAAACCTTTATTAAAGGGTCCGTCAAGGAACGCTGTGACTAAAACCAAATCGAACTTATTATAATATAAATCGAAAATTCCCCATGACTGACGGCCGTACATTCACGCCGGCAATTAAAAGGGGTGGGGGAGGGTGGAACTGTCATCCATCATGGCGGATTACTGGGGACACTATTATTATTAGCGGCCGCCGATAACCGGCTTAATCCGGTTTTTGTTCGGCAATTTTCGACAGTTCACGGACAGTCGTCTATTGTCGGGCTACTCGATGCGGTGGGCTCCGTTCTGCACACTTTGGTGCACAGATTTTCATTTAAATTGAATTTGCATTTCAGTATACAATAGGAACATCGGCTAGGTATACGACTATGTATTGTTTGTGCGTGTATCTTGGGACAAGAATAAAGGTGCAGTGTCTCTGGCCTGTCACAAAAATATCTCTGGAGATCTCGGAGTTCTCCCTGGGTTTTTTATTCCACCCAGACGCGGACCAAACAAACAAATATGCTCATCGTACAAATGTTTGTCCTCAGTGGAAATCGAACCCACGACCTGATTCCGATTCAACAGTGACGGTCGTAAACTACTCGAATGAGACGCCACTCTATATATATCTTCAACCATTTAAATACGTTCCCATTGTCCTGTTCGTCTTCAAGTAAACAGCGAGATGAAATTAAGTGCTTATTTGATCTCGGCCGCTGTGCTCATCAGACGCGGGCGGCGCCGGTACTAACCATTACCCCATTGGGCCAATCTCTTTTAACGAGGTATACAATAATTTTTTTTTCTATTATTATTTTTTGCTGTGTTTACCTAAATCCAGTGATTTCTTTATTTGTCCCATTTTCCGGGAACGTCTAAGCGGTGATTCATGTACGTGTCCGATTCCGTCTAGACACTATGAATATTGAGCGTCTGATGATATTGTTCTGAAATTATCCTATGATTGCAATAAACATAGAAACGACTTAAATGTTCGTAGAATTATATTTAAATAAAATAATTGAACTCAACTTTCTCATCAAATTTGAGTCACACAAGGAAATCATCAAAAATTTAAGTTTAAAATTGATTGCTAAGTAACATTTTATAGAGATATATATGGAAAAGCAAAGAATGCGCTCGAGGTAGCGGTCACTAAAGTTTGGAAAACAAAAAGAGAAATTTTGAATAATCAAGAATTTTTTCTTGGCTTGCAACTGCGGTTTCTTAATTGCAAAGCACGCTTGTAACTGCTGAAGCCGCCGCCCCGTCTCGCCGCTCGTCCGGGGTCATTATTCTAAGTTTAATCGTCGTAAATAAACAATTACCCCGCCGGAGGTATCGCGGGCGCTTGAGAACGTGAATAGCGCTTAAGCCAGCTCCAGACACGCAATCGCCACTTCCGACCCGTACTTTAAACCGCGGGAAAAGATATTGGTTTTCTTCGTAAAACTCATGCTTGGAAAGAAAGATTGTAGCATTTGCAGAGTTCCGCATTCAGTTCACGAATATCTTGTTGTGCACCAAATTCCGTTACAGAACAACTTCGGCCATTATTTGCTAAGCGAGTGCCGCGCCGGCCGAGCTACGGGACATTTAAACACAGACTATTTTGTCTTGAATATAAAGCAGAGGCAAATTCGTTTAATATTAAGACTCCGTAATTTGGAGTCCGGCGTTTTGTCTTTACTTTTTCCATATTACTATTTCACGAGCGCAAGCCCGTGAATCTATTTGCGTAGAACCGATACTTAACGAACAGATAGATGAGAAAGAATTCTATGATAAAAAATCATCATAAATAGACATTACCTTGATTGTTGATTCCGATACTGTTACCGGCACTGCAAATAACATATTCGATTTATCAGGGTGCGCTTCAAAGCACGGAAATGATCCACAAAGTTTATAAAAAGTCGCTTTTTGTATAAAAAAAATAAAGACATTTTTATACTCAAACAGCTCGAGTTAGGTATTCACAAATATATATATTTCTTAATAAGAATTTATGCAACACATCTACAAAAGACAGGGGGCTTACCGCCAATCGTAAATTCTCTTCATCTGTTTCTTTGAGAATTAGCGGCAAGACGTGGACGGCACGGAACATCTCATTTTCTCTCTCATCCCTTGGCCTTCGAGGATTAGAGCTTACGGCGCAATGAACCATCCTTCTTACCAAATGCTTCATTTCAGCCTTTTATACAACACGTGACATGTTATTCATCTACAATAGTATTAAATCAAATCTGCTATCATTATTAAATCTGCTATCATTTAATCGACTGGCTCTTTTCATAATTAATATTTTATTTGTCTTTACATGAAATACTTAGTGTTTCTACGTAATTTATCTTTGGAATAAGTGTATATAGTTGTTTGACAAAAACATTTAATATCCATGATTCAGAGACAAAACCCTTTAGAGATAGACAAAGATATGAAGAGATATATAAATTGAGTGACATTGACTATTATTGAAAAAATGAGTTACATTAACCGACATTATACAATGGTTTCATTAAAAAAAACACAGGAACTGAAAATTTAAATTAACATTAATAAAAAAATTCAAGTCTACAAATTGAATAAATTGTATTAAGTCTTCAAAATCCAATATCGAGAGACTCGCATTCGTCAACATTAGTACAAATCCGTTTATGTTCTATCGGCGTCACGCGGAGCCGCTCATTTTTTAAGCCACAAAAAGGCCGACGCCGCAGATAATACACCCGTATTATTCACCCATGAATTCTCCGGAAGGAAGTTATTAACCCCGAATGTTAAGGGAAGAAAGTCAGAAGGCAGCGCGCTTTGACAGACACCAATGATAATAAAAATATTTTGTATCAAAGCTCAAGTAAATAATTTAAGCCAGACTGCTACTTAATTATGTCGAAATATTAAAAGTCACAAATGAAGTTACGTGTAAATATGTATGTATGTATGTACAACCCTTTTTGTTGGTCCCCTGCTAGACGAGGTCTCCTCTCTGTGAAAGGGATTTAGGCCATAGTCCACCATGTTGGCCAAGTGCGGATTGGTAGACTTCACACATCTCAGAAAATATTATAATTTATAGCATCTCCAAGTTGTGCAAGTTTCCTCACGATGTTTTCCTTCATCCTTGTAGCGATTGATATTTCAATGTTACTTAATAAATCAGAGGTGCGTGCCAGGATCGAACCCAGACCACCCGGAGTGGTAGGTTGAATTTCAAACCACTAGGTTATCACTGATAAAATATGAACCGCATACATTTTTTTTGAAACTATCTCCCTCTTGATCCTTACTGACTTGTCTATAAGTATTAGCTGCATGCGAAGTTTCGTCGGTTTTCGTGACTACTACTACTATTACTACTACTACTATTACTACTACGACTATTACTACTACTACTACTACTAGATCGGTACCTAAGGTACTACTTGAATATTTGGCGATTAAGAGAAATTCCAACGATTTTTGGAAGTTGAATCTTCGTAATTTCTGATTTTTATTGTCAATATCCAAAACCGTTGATTCTGTTGATTTCTCCAGCAATATGTCACAACCACCGACAGTGACTCGGTAGAAATGATAGGAAAGCCAAGGTTCTACGACCATTCGTAAAACCACCATCATCATATTGTTCTGCTTGTATTGCAGTTGGAAAATAACCATTCTAGCGCGCGACTGCTCGTCGAGTGCGGTTCACACTTGAGCGGCCTTTATCTCTTTGCGTGCTGAATATAATAGTTTTCTATTCTAAATTCACTACAGTTTTAATTACAGTACGCATTTGTACACCGACGAGAGGGGAGTCGCCGTCCTCCTTGATGTACCACGTTCTCGCGCGGGAAATTATTCCCTCGTTCTGATTTACTACTCACGCATTTTTACCTGCATTATTGAGCGGCGGCAAGCGACCCTGCACCCTGTCGCCGCGACGTTAAAATGCAATTCGGCTCGCCCCGCGCCGCGTGTCGCTCGATTCAATAATTCCATACGGCATATCGTTAATTTGTCGGAGATAGAGCGCGGTTCGTCGGCCTGGCCCCGTTTTTTATTTTTCACCAAACGCTCCGAGCGGCCGGCCCCGCGGTATAGCGCTACTCGCACTCGAGGCCGACGATGCTACAGCGCTACGAAGCCGCTACGTGTTCTCGGAGCGAACGATTTCGTTAAGTTATTTGCGCGGCCGCCGCTAACAATAGCTTCAGGAGCATGGCAGCTTGCAGCACGAGGACTGCGACCGTGCGCTACCTAAGTTCTCGTTACCGACTGCGAGGCACGAGTGCCCTCTGCCGGGACGACAATATTGGGAGGATGTTTTTATGTTCTCATCATTTTTAATACAATAACCGAATTGTTTATTTCACTTAAATGTATTTGCATTATCTTATAAAAATTACGCATATACCTTGCTCTAAATAGTTCTCGAATATTGTTCATTAGTATTTTCCTTTGTACTGATAAATAATTATTAAACCTTATTGTACGTTGGAAAGATAATTCCCGAAGGTTATTCATACTTTTACGAACGAATCGGAAACCGGGAGTAGTTTATGTCCGAATATTACTCATTAATTAATATAATCTATATCTATATGTATTAAGTATAAATAAGACTTGAAGAATTCTGTAGATGTTTATACGTGGAACACGAGTTAACATTTCTTTCATGATATGGAAAACCGTATAAGTGAAAATCAATAATCTTCAGACGGTCTCTATACAGTAAACATATATCACCGCAAGGGTTCGGTTGAAGACGTTGTGTGAAAAAATAAAAGATATTGCAATCTGAGGGGATGAGCGGATCGTCGCTCGCGAGGCGTCGGCGGCTTACGTCGCGGGCGTCGCGACGCTCGCGCGCTGCCACAAGGTGTCTTACGGTTACGTTTCGTGTTCGATTCACTTTTATGAAGGTGTAGATGGTTCAACGTCTCTTTTTATTATTCCACAATCGCGTCTTCACTCGCCGCGGCAATGGAATCATAGAACTTTCATTCGAAATGAACAACTAGTCGTGTTGCGCTACTGCGTGCTTAGAGTAATATTACAAATGTTTCCGAACGCGCACACGGCCGCCGGTACAAACTATATAGATTAATATATAATTAATAAAAACGTAGAGAAGGATAGAAATTACAATTGTTCCTTTCTTTGTTCAATATAGTACTCGTATTTTCAAAATAGGTAACAAATTTGTAGGAATCTAGCATTTCATTGGCTGAAATACGTTCTCCGCGTCCAAGTAAAGTGTACAAAGATATAAAGCGGTGTCAGATGAGCATTCGCATAAAAAGCGCGGTTTCGTTACACTGGTTAATGCGAAGTGTGAAGCACCGCAAAGGTTATTAAATTCCATGGGGAAAGTGTCCACGCCAATTTGATTCTAACGTTATCCCACTAAGGATCGGTTTCGCGTGCGATGTGCAATTGAAAAAGGCGTAAGGCTCGTGACCGCGGGTACCGAAGCCTAGGATCTTTTGAGAGAAACGCATTTTACGGTTCCGTTAGTACGAAGAATCCGTTGGCGGGTTATTTGCTTCGGCGTCCTTGGATTTTAAATAAATAGCACTTTTGAAGCTGTTTCCGCTCAAAGCGATCCTTTTATAAAGGTCGCACTTTCCACAATGCCCTAAATACAACTAAATGCAGTCATACAAAAGTCTTGAATAGGCGTTAACTCGAAGCAGAATGAGAGGTTCGTTCTTTTCATATTATATAATTATGTTTTAAAATAGAAATGACTTTTCGTAAAAACTTTTATTTACTGTAAAATTATTCTAAAATGTTCAACGACATTCGCTATAATGAGGTGGCGAATTGCGAAATGTTAAACAGAATTGACACGATTATTAACTCATAGTACAAATTACACGTATTTACGGTTTAAATTTAATTAGGTGCGGTGAAGCCGCCGCGCATCGCTTAGCGCCGTGTTATGGGGCAACGTACAATGATACAATTTAGTTTACGAGTACATCGCTGTCTGCGGTCAGCGATAGATTAATGACAATTAATGCTTAGTTCAACGGTTTGCTAGTGCGTTGAAATAGAATGTCATTGAACCTTTATCGTTCAACTGTTGAATACGAAGCTTCTTTTAGATTAAAAACTGGCCAAGTGCGAGTCGGACTCGCGCACCGAGGGTATTCCGTACAAACCTGTAGGTATATATTCGTTGACATACTTGTAGAAGTTTGATTTTGTTACAGCTTAAAATTATTAGATACCTGAGTATTTGATATGAATTTCAATTTAATACCTCTACGCGTTCATGAGGAAAGGGGTAATAACTTTAAAATTATTAAATATATTTTTATTATATGCTGTAACTAAAAATTTACGGTTTTCGCAATTTTTCCTTTATCTATGCTATAAGATGTTGCTTCAT
>DWUN01004289.1:0-10963 GCA_018249975.1 Passova gellias
CAAAATCCGTTGCGTAGTTTTAAAGATTTAAGGGAACAAGGGGACATGACAGACATAACATGACAGAGAAAGCGACTGTTTTATACTATGTAAGAAGATGATAAACATAACATGTAAACGCAAATTGATAGGGGGCTCCCATACCGTATGTTTACGATGCCTACTATAGGTATATTGAATACCGAGAATTTGAAATTAACAATGTACGTAAAGTAGATTTAATAATCTAACAATCATCTTGAATCAATAATACGCATTAATCGCGTTACTGATATACGATAGATAATTTATATTTTGGGTTGACGCAAAGGTACGGATTAAAGTCTGAATCTTATTTCTTGTGCACTAAACAGTATTTTCCAATAGTTAGTCCATAATCAGTCTTATCACCTTATACACAACAAGACGGATTACTGATAGTCAGGATGATAAAATGGGAGAGAAAAGTGGCATAAAAATATATGGGATTTTACTTATAATATTCCACATTCCGGACATAATATCTCACTGGATATCACGTTTGAGATAGGGGGAACTTTAATCCAATAAATGTGTAAAATTTTTAGTATCTGATTATATTTTGCCGAAACATGATTAGGACACAAGATAATTTGTTTGTGTATAACATATCGTCATCGGTCGAGAAGCGCGACGGTGTCGTCACTGTGCGTAAGCCTTGCGTTCACGAGTCGCGCCGCGCCTTCGGTACTGTAGCGCGACGAGCGACGGTCGCCATCGCTGCATCGCCACTCATTCTATTTCCCCGCCATTCTTCAGTTGCGCGTCGCACGAACTGAACTACGCTCGTTACTGTTGACCAAAAATGTATCGCGCGTCTTTAGTGTACTGAAGTTGTAAGTGCTAGTGGCCGTGTATTACTTTTAAAACTTTTTTTGCTATAAAGAAAAATTAATTAGAGGATGATGGCTCCTGAAACGGTCGTAACCGTGGATCACAACAAACCCACGCAGCAACAGGCGCCTTCACAGCAGCAGGGTGGAGCGCTAGATTGGATTAAAATCAACGTAGAATATTTCAAAACGCCGCCTGGCATGCTTAAAATTGTACAATTGGTGAGTATCACACGACTATTGTTTAGACCGTCTGCACTAATTTTGATAATTTGCGGGCTGATATTATAAATTTCTCTATGTATTATTTTAAACACTGCCAGTTATGTGTTCCTAGAAGAAATCATTTTTATTTTTATTCAAATAAAAAAACATTAAACGTACTTGGAAAGTTAGCTATTAAGTAGCAACGCATTTTTTTACAAACTTCTATTACTTATTTAATTTTTGTAAGCCGTACATCTAGTTTTACCCGTCTCATGTTTGTGCATTAAAGTTATTGAGGTCACATGAGTTGCATGAAGTTGCTGAGAAAGCTTTTTGATGCCATGGAGGTCAGTAGGTGTTTATAGAGTCTTCGGGTGGAGGTTCGGTGGGGGTCTTCGAAGCACCTCCTCTAGGAAGTAGAGGCAAAAACGGAGGAGACACGTATTATGATTAAGAGCGTTATACATTGCCTAATTAGGAATGTTAATAGAAAATTATTTAAATCATATGAAAAGAAATGAAGGTTTTATTACGTATTGTCTCCTTTACCTAAATGATTACAAATTTCGACCATCGCTTAACTATTTGAACGACAGATTAACGGGTACGAGTGAACATATTGCTGTTCGTAGAATGTTTGAGTTTATCGTAGGTATGTGGTCTGTCACGTACGGAATGTAGCTTTGAAGGTCGAACAATTAAGGCTTCCTAAATAATAATAATAAACTTCATAGCAAATCATGGCTTTGAATAAATGAACAGTTTTGTATTATCAGTCGATCGATGTTTTATGTATATACGTTTAGTTCATTCTCTAATGATAGACAAAAATGACTGGTCGAGTTCATTTGCTAATTTAATATACAGTTTTCTTACTTTTTCAACATGTTAGCTCCGAGCGCCGCTCTTCGTTTACAAATTGCAACTGTATAATTATGCAAATGTAATACACTATAGAAGGACCATTCTGAATCATGTACTATATAAATATTTGTAATAATACGTAAACACCACCGGCCGCAGTTCAGTTTCATTTTGTATTATTACAAATAAAAATGCACTGTTCTGTACTATTCAATACCTGTCTTCCGTATTATTTATTATATTTATATCAAGATTAATTATTTATGTTTTTATTTGAAAGCCACCATTGATCGTGCCGTTTCCAATTATAGCAAATAATTACGTAACGCATTCAGGCTTAATTTGAACGTGTCCGTAATGAGATATCAAGTGCGATTTCACTTTCTTTATTATTGTGAACTTAACTAACCATCTATTATTTTTATGCTGCTTATAAGTTGGTATTTGGCATTCGTGAGCACTTCGCCTACGCCACAAATCTGAATGCTGATATCATCACTAGCCACCGGTTGCTTGACTGAGCGTATCCTTGCATTTATTACGTAGGCATCGACAGCTAGGTGTATGCAGTTTGGTTATTAAAGTGTGTTTACTTGTAGCCTTAAGATCATGTTATGAATCATAGCTACACTTAGACGTAGTATTTTTAGTGAATAACATGGTTTTATACGATAAGAATGAGCAATTTATAGATTGTGAGAAAGCAAATATATTTGCGTAGATAACTTATCCTTATAAGATTCAACTGTTTATTGTTTTACAGGCGGGAACAATATTTTACAATAATTTGTTTTTTAAAATGATTTGGATTCATTTATGACTAAAATGAAACTTATTAACGGTAACCAATGTACGTACGTAAACGTATACGTAACTACTTTGGATTTGTAAGCAATAAAAATCTATTATATTCTTTCTACCATAGATGGGTGTAGCAAAAATAAAAAAGTCTTGTTATGACGTATAGTCATTTTTTAATATCGATAATTATCTATAACTTGTCATAATAATCAACGAATATGTGGAATTTACATCAATATTAAGTCGTATTCTAGCCTTGATGCTAGAAATACTAAACACTAGAAAATGAAAACGGTATTTTTTCGCATTAATAGCCTTACTTTCTATTATTATTATTTTGCATAATACAGAGGCTTAAAGTCGTAAAAATACCTACTGCTTGTAATGTAGCTTGAATTTTGTGTTTTTTCAGTATAGTTACGGTCACCGCACATATACTATTCCAGAATATTCGAGGGTTAATTAAGATAATTCTATTTCGCTTAAATTTTTAATGTACCACTCATTTAGCCATCTGTATGTATTATATAAATTGTATAGCATTGACTATATTAATTTTGAGTCGCATTTCTATGGCCGTTACGGAAGTAAGCGGGTGCTTACGTGTTACTACATATTCATTATCAAGTTACGTCATCATTATTTTTTGTACAGCATCATGACGGATCACAGATGATGTGGTCTGTGCGAGATGACATCGTGACTGTACTGTACTAGTACCGGTACTTCAAGTCATAACACATTTGTCATAAGATGCTTTAAGTGTGGCCAAGTGCGGTTGGCAGTTTTGTTTATTAACTAACTGTTGCGGGTGTGGAATGCCCACGTATGGTCGTTCGCTCATCCGATAAGTGTAACAGATAAGAAAATTAAGCACAAGCTTATGTTATTATGTTTAGGTATTCGTTTCATTTTTTAAATAGGTTTGTTGCTAAGTCGATATTGCCTAAAAAGTAGATATGTACATTTCCATAATATTGATTTTTGACCTTCAATTTTATATGAGTGCGTAATAGAGCTTCAAATTCATTAATTCTGTTGCAGAGTGCCAACCCACTAACAGTGATGCGACTAAATAGCGTTTCTGCGTTGTCGTAGGCGTACTGAAATAGACAGTGATGTAGCAGCTTATCGATATATTATAGGTAGACGTAATCACTTGCCAAATTACAAACTCATTTAGGACAATAAAGTAATGAAGAATTAGATTGGAACCAATCAATTTAGTTCCTAGTATTAATTTAGAACAATATTGTTACGTTTCACTTTTTAATGGTATATTATTATATGAGGTAGTTACCTTATAGTTAGTTAACTATACATACATTTTTATGACTCCTATATGTTTTTCAAATGTATGAAACGTTATAAGTTGTTTGAGACTTCATTTCCATTTAAAAAATGCGCTAAAAGTGCTACAAAGTCATTTGCTAAAAGGTATTACATAATAGCGTTTGTAGTCGAACGTGCGAATTACAATAACATTTACTGTGAGCGTGACTTGTGTTGCGCGTTTGTCCCATGAGAGTTTTTGAGGCCGCCATGTCGCAAGTGGACGCTCGTTCAATGTTTATTGATGTTAACTAAATTAATTACGGTACGAGTATGTTCGTATCACAGTCGGGGTTTGTTGAAATATAATATCAGCGTAGTTTCATTTGATTTGTGTCGTTTTTCGTAGATACTAGTCTCGCTATGCTTTTTATTATTTTCTTTTCTTTGGTTAGTTTTGTTCCTACTTTTACTCGTTCATTTCAGTTTTATCATTACATAGTATAAAACAAAGTCGCTTTCTCTGTCATTGTCTGTCATGTCCCCTTGTTCCCTTAAATCTTTAAAATGATGATGATGATGATTTTGATGCGGTTTTTTTTAATGAATAGAGTAATTCAAGAGGAAGGTTTGTATGTATAATAACGTCCATTTTATAGAAGAGAAATACTGTTATAATTTATATGGCAGAACAACGTTTGCCGGGTCAACTAGTTATATTATAAACGTGCAGTAGTCGCAGTGTACATTATTTTGAAGCTAAGTTTGTGATTAAAATGTACTAGATTTTTTTATTCTACCTTCTGAAATTATCACTGCGTAATATTACAAGCACTCTCCTGGGGACTGTTCTGTGCACACTTTTGGGGATTGCATTGAATGATCTTTCAAGTACCTATGTGTCCGATTTACGAAACATAATAATAATCCGTTGTACAAGAAATACACGACGTATTTCTTACACGTTAAGGAAAAATTTACAATTATTCCATTGTCACGGTTGTGATCACGGTACCTGTCTACTGAGATAAAGTTATACGATATTTATCCGATTGTTTAAATGAAAAGCAAGCGGGAAGATACTGATAAGTCTTAGTACGTAAATAAAATGTAGCTGGAGATAACAAACAACATTAACAACATTTACATTATGCTAGCATACTATGTATATAGCCTACGATGGCTTGACAGTCACGAGTATGTCGGTTAAGGTTTTTAACAAGTTTAACTAGCCGAGCGAAGAGTATATCTTGTTATTGAAAAGCGGACATTTAAAAGCTCAGTGTCAATAGATGAAAAATGCATCCTGCTCTTATACGACAACGACATTAGTGACTAACCGTGCCGTATATGAGGTATGATTTCCTTAAAATTACGTTACGTTACTGCACAGAAAGATACTTATATCATCGTCATCAGCAAACATCAGTATTGCTAGATATAGCTTTTCCCAAGGCGCACCACTGAGTACGGTCATCGGCTTTCCTCTTTGTTTTTCTTCCGTCTTCCGTTCCTTTCATTTAGGGTACCTACTTAACGTTTATTCAAAATACAAGTTGATTTAAAACGTTTTCCAAACTGTTATTACTACTTATCACTAGATTTACCAAACCAGTCATTTTGACTGGTCGTGCAATTTCAATACAAAATTCCTACTACATACTCGTATATCATTTGATTTCAGAAATAGTTATTGTTTTTGAAGCTATAAATGGAGAATACATTTAATAAACTTAAGAGTGAATAAAACCTGGAAGTCACAATAAGCATTTTGCTTATACACCGGTCATTTTGACTGGCTGTAGGTATACATAAAACTATGGTAAATTTAGTGTTAAACGTGTGTACGCAGTTCGAGTTATATATCAATGATATCAGATAGTTTGTTTTTAATATAAAGCATACGCAATGCTGCTCATTTGATATATCTTGTTGTTCTTCTCGTAATCGTTGGATTCATATTCATCCGTTCGTGTACCCCGTCACAGTGTTCATAGTGCGCCAAATAAAGAATGTTTTACGTATTCCAGTTATATCGGCGATTCTGTATATCAAAAGCTGGAGAGCTAAATAAGTTTTCATATCTCTTTTTTGGATCACCTGCCTTTTAATAATGTACTTATGTCTGTCTTCTGTTGGTTAAGTATAAAAAAAAGTATATATTAAAGTATATATAAGTATATTAAAGTTTTTTTAAGATGATGTTTTGTTGTTTCTTATGTGTTTATAGATTTATTGAACACTAAAATAGCAAAAAGTTAGTTTTGTGCCGTCCTTTGAATTTTTCATCTACGTATATATAATTTTCAAATAATTGTAAGTATTTTATAGTAATTCAATTTAGTCACTGAACGTTAACTACAAACCTAAGTATTAATAAACCTAGTCCGTAGACCTAACACTAGCAATAATAATAAATGGCCTTACTGTTTAAGCTGTTTCCTTCAGATCTAATAATTACAATCGCATTCAAATCTGAAATATTATTTTCTTACTTTAATAACTTGTACCTAACTTGCTGTTAAGGTTACGTGTTTTCTTTACAATAGCTTTACCTTTGTTTATGTAATATGATCGTTCGTACACAATAAACTCTTTATAGTGCAACGAGAGATTCTAAATCTCTGAACGTGAAAGCCTGATGATGTAACCGAACAGGTGTGAATGGTTTTAAACTTAAAAGCTTTGACCGAAAAAGCTCAACGGTATCTGAGCACTGGTAAAAATAGTTGCACGTGCCCTTACGCCGCGCTGACGGTAACGGCCCTTCGCGCCACTCCGTTTATCCATTCCACTCTCGTACCATAACAATTCGAATCAATTATAACACGAAAAGCACAAAGCACTTATATAAAAAAAAATCAATCACAGTTTCAGTCTATTTCTTCACACCTAATAATTACCAGTAAAATACTTTGACATTTACACATAATATCATGTGAACAGTTTTGAATACTTGCTGCTAGGATATGTTTTTTTTTTTTAATTGGTAATGTATATTCAGCTTGGATTCTTATTTAATATTTGCGCCAACATACAGCACGGTAACCACATTACGAATATTAATATTCATTCTCTGTGGAAATAACATCATCGGAGGTGTCGTTGCATGTTGGGCGTGTTCACTCATAATAATTAATATATATCTCGTGCGGAGCGGCGACTTGATTTACGCCGGCCCTCCGACATCGGACGGGGGGGACTTAAATTAGTGCTCCTTCGTATGTCACACGATATTTTGTTTTGTTCCACACGCCACGCCGCTCTCCGCCATATTTTGTTTGAAATCTCCATTCTTGGGCCGTGACATACTATTTATAAATGCGCCTTTTTAAGACGTCGCCCTCACTCGTGTCCGTATTATAATAGCTTTTTAGTAACAACACCGTTCGGTGGCAGTTTGCTCATTTGCAATCATTGTTACTGTTTAAATATTTCGATTTACGTCTATTTGTATTATGTCAACTGTCAGTGTTCTATTCGGATTTTGAATCACGACACACGTTGTCGGAAAGAGAATTTGACAAGATTAATGGCGGCCATATTCATCACGGGCGGCCGGTGGGGCGTGTCTACTTCTAAGGTGACGCGGGTGATGGATGCTGCTATTCCCTTGAAGAATCCCAGAGTCCGTGTGTTCGATTCAGCGCGAACATTGCTTTGAACCGATTCGTCCTTAGCACGCGATCGACGCTGTCATTGACTAATTGAATTCGATCCCGAAACAGATTGACGCTCGGCAGGCGTGGGATATTACGATTGGCGTGATTATAAACATTTCTTACAACTATTGCCGTAGTAAAAAAAAAGGATCCCTCGCGTCTGGTGTCGCTTGCTAGCATAACGTTGCCTAAGAGTTTCAAAGTAGATGAAGATTAATTAATTAAGTAGATTAGTCAGACGTTCACTATCTGTGTGGCTGGCGAATTGTTACACCGCATTCCACATTTAATGAATAGTTACTTTAACATTCCGCCTATCAACAGTCAAGTTACACCGCTTGTTTGAGGACAAATACATTATGATGACATCAGCCATTAGCTGCTACCCTATTTATTATGTCGCAAAAGTACCCTCACTAAATATGTGTCACAGCCGACGCCTCATTTTCGTTTATATTCTGCATAGAATATTTTAGTCTTTTTCATATTGTCTCTATGTGTTTTCCCTATTTCCATTCTCTATTACTTGAATGCAAGGGCCATTTCATTGCTTAAACGTCACATCATTTACCAATATAACATTTTGAATACAAGAAGGAAAGCGCTTAATATATTGCTTCCGATTGGTAATAAAAATCGTATAACTTAGAAAATTTCTTACGATAATGAATAAAATGTTATCGTCTACTGAATTTCCAAAGAATTTTTTACATGATTACATAATCCCAGCACAGTGGAGGCTTGTTTGTAGATACTAGTTATCGCCGTGTCATGTATGGTTGATGATGTAAGCGGCGATTTCCTGCGAGCTTTGCGCGTGCTGACCTGGACGCGTGCGGCGTGCTCTCGCCTGTTAATTATCCACGGTGACGTCACCCGCGGGGAGCGTGCTTCCACTCCGCCATTATCGGAGGCCCTCGCGCGGAAAAGACAACGACCGCCGCTTTCCCTACGATCACTTGACACTCCGACCCTGTCCGGTGTCCCGACGGATCATCGGCGGATAACCGACCATTCCGCCAATCGAATAATTAATTAATAGGCATCGTTCTAGTTGAACAGAAAATTCACAATTTTTTTTAATTATGAAACGATTAATATCAAGATGCGAAGCGTTCTTGGAGTCTGCGATTGCAATGATTGATAAAGCGGGCGGGATTCGGCCGCGTCGCCGAGCGTGACTCGTCTTAATGGCGGCAATTATGACGGTGAATTGAGCGACTAGACCAGTATTACTAGTATCCGAGTGACACGCCACGTGCCATCCGAGCATTGTCTTTCGCGACTAAGGTGCATTCGTTACTGTGCAACGCGGTCATTAGTCACCGCGGGTATGCTTCGCTGCGTTTGCCCAATAGTAAATTGGTGTTTTAAGTAAACAAAAACGTTAAATACTACGAAAACGTTCCGGGTGGAAGCGAACAGCTCACTGTCGCGCGCCGCATTACTGATTGTAGGCAAATAAAATAACTCTTTATTTCATTATTACACTGTTGAAGGTTGTCGATACTTTGCAACAGTGGCGTGTTTTCAGATTTGATAATAAAAGGAGGAAATCGCTCGGTGAGTTTTCAAAGTAAAAAAGCTATGGTTAACGAAATAACTAGTAATAAAAAACTTGTCTAATTAGTCAGTACGACTGAATTTTGGCTGATTCATTTTTTCCTTATAACAAAATTCTGCTCAAATACGTGCTCCTTTATTATTCTCAGAGTCACAAAAATCTCAGATTAAAGTTAATTCATTAGATCCTAATATGTAGTTGGCAACATTCGAATAATTCATACAAATTCGGTTAACAGCCCGAATAAGAAATAACAAAATATGGCAATACAAACGTAATGAACACAAAAAGTTGGCAATAAAAACGTCGTGTGCTCTTGATGAAATATCTATTTTTGCTAGTTAACGAACAGAACGTACCATCTTTAAAATAATTCCTTTTGAACGGATTTGGAACTGCTTCAGGCAAGATAAAACTCATAATTGATTTTCAATCATGACTTGTCGTATATGAGATGTCATTTTAATGTGTACTATTTTAGATTAAAATAAATTAATTTGTATTTGATGTGAACACTTAGTTAAAGTAAAGGAATGCAATTATTCCGATCCACTGATGTTTTTGAATACTGATTCAAGTTGAACAGCAATACACTTGTTACAAAACAGTCAGCCTCTGATTCTAAAAATGTCTTTGTATTTACAGAGACGTTTGATCGTCAATTGTTTTGGCTGAATATCTTCTATTGAATGTCACGCGTCTCCGTGAAAGGACCGGTACGTGACCTAAATGCCATCACGATCTTATTTTGAATTGCCTTAATAGCTTGATACTGTGTTATTGTCAAGGGAGTCTCTGTTGTCGATTGAGATTGCATTATTGTCATTATTATTAGCAATTGTGCTTTTATCAAGACTTTTCGTCTTATACATTTTGTGATACGAGTCTTGTTTTGATTTCACGATTGCTTGTTTACAGCCCTATCTTATGGTCATCGTGCCCACTTGCTGTTTCATTGCCATACAATAATTTCCTTCTGTGAAATCTCGCATGTCTTGCGCGTACTGCGCAAGCGATGTTTCTCATGATGCGTGGCGATGAGTCATTAGCTGACGTCATTGTGGTGTGCACGAGGCTCTTCCGACACATTTTCTACTTTCTAATCAGCGGTGGACGCTACGTAGCTATGTTTCGCTACTATACTCACTGGCTCAATTAAAATTTATAGCACGGCCACTCAATTTTCAGCTCCCGACGATATATCGACCGTAAATGGCCAATATTTACAGATGATCTCTAACAAATAAGGTGTTTCGGTGCGTAATACAGTTAAAACCGCATGTACCACGTATTACTCAACAATGAAACAAAATTCTCTCCCAGCAGCAAGGGAATGCTGCGGTTTTAGAATTCGTTCGATTGTACGCGCTAGGTATGTGTCTGTTGCGTTCTAAATACGGCTCACAGAAAGAAACACGTATTGGAAAGATGCACGCTTGTTCTATTATTAGTAAGGGATTACGTGCACAAGACCGGCGTCACGATTAACGTTTTGCTATAAAACTATATAACTTATCGTCTCCTATATCTTGTACTAGCTGACCTGGCAAACGTTGTTCTGCTATATAAATTTATTTTTTATTGCTGCTCCTCTCATATTCATCTCAGCGTGATGTTATAGTCTAAAGCCTTCCGCGATAAATTAGCTATCTAACACTGAAAGACTTTTTCAAATCGAACCAATATTTCCTGAGATTAGCGCGTTCAAACAATCAAACAAACTCTTCAGCTTTATATTATTA
>DWUN01004290.1:0-10959 GCA_018249975.1 Passova gellias
TCCCGGGTTGGGTACTGCTGGATTTTTCTAATTTAGAATTTCTAGTAGTAACTCAGAGTCTGGATGTGTGCCCGGTGGATGGCAATAGGCTCACCACCTATTCCATTTGGAACTTAAACGTAACTGGTGAAATGTCGGGGTGTACTACACTCCTCTGCCTACCCCGTCAGGGATTACAGGCGTGATATTCCGCTACGTAATATTACAAATAAGGTACGATTTGATGACTTCTCCAACATCACAAAGTGAAAAAGTTTAGGCAAATTTCGGTGCGAAATAAAACACATATTATAACTACTTAATATTTAATTGCATCCAACAAGTTATTCTTAAGCGGCTCCTTAAAACTCAATCTTAACTAAATCGTAATGGCTAACATATTTCATATATCTTTTTTCATTCGCATGTCAGATACAAAAATATGTAATCTTATAACAACTGAAAATGCACACTTTCAAATCGGAGTGACTATGTTTAAAACGAATTATGCTCTGCATCCAATTGTCCATAATTTCGTAAACTAAAATAATGTCTTATATAAAACTATTCACAAGCCATAGGCGTTCCCGACTTTCGTTATAAAGCCACAAGTAACCGTCGCGGTCTGCGCTGTCGGCTGTAACAAACAAAATAACATTATCATTAATCAAAATATTTACACACGTTGTAACGTTGCTAAAACAAAGCCACACAAAAACAAAAAAGAAACTAGTATTTCTTTAGTACAATTACTTTTGTAAAGAAAACAATTTTTGACATATTTCCCCTACATATGCGGCACCTAAATAAAAAAATTAATTGGACATAGATCAATTCGTATAAAGCAACGATAAACATTACTGACCCAATTTCCCAATGACCCACTAACTTAATATGCTTATTATGAACATTACATTTACATAATACATTTCCTTATCTAATCTATCTATTTGTTGTTCTAAATCGCGAGATACTGGTTCGCGACGATAACGCTATTTAAAGACAGATTATTCTTTTCATACGCTGTGGATAAATGAACAGGCATTACCGACTATCCATCTAACGGGCGGCAGTATTAAGGTCGATAAATGGAATAACATAGAACAACTAACCAGTTCAAAATTAAGTATCACTCTTCCAAAGCTTGATTGTCTTGTCATTCTCGAGCGCGGCCGACGCTATAATGTTCTCTGTAGGGTGGCAAGCAGTGCAGAGCACAGTGTCCGTGTGACCGGTGAGCCGTTGCACAATCTCCTTTGACTGTAAGTTCCAGATGTACACCAGGTTGTCTTCTGAACCAGATACTATCCACTGCAAAAAAAGGTCGACATTGTAATGTTGCGTATACGACGATATATGTTGCCCATTCGAAAGTACATACCATCAAATCAAATTGCTTCTTTTGCAACAGCATTTCAATTTATAGCAGAATTGATATTATAATATCATCAGAACAAAAACAATGTTAATTAGACATAGACAAGATTGTTCACATAGATTGTGTGTCAACTCAAAACCTAAACACTTTCTGGGGTTGGCAACATTGGGTTGAATAGACCCAGAAAAAATTCACCCTCAACTTACTTTTCCTCCTGTGACACTGAAATTTGCAAAGATGCAATACTTTTCATTCTTGTGCCCTGTATATGTTTTAAGGCACTTTCCTCTACTGTAGTCCCAAAGTTTAAGTGTGTTGTCCAGTGTCGCCGCTAATATGTATTTGCCGTTTGGAGAGAACTTAACAAAAGACACAGGTGGGTTGTCATCATCGATTAAAGTTTTCAAACACTGCCCCGATGCTGTATCCCAAATGCGACTAGAAATATATGAAATCATTTTAATACAAATGCACTCAACTGTAAATCTTAAACTAAAAATATCAATGTAGAATAAGAAACTTGAAAAATACTTATGCGACTAACATTTCAAGAAATCTTGACCCAGCAAAATTTAAGGAAGTGGACATCATCTTTATACTTAGGCTCTCTTAATATACATGAATACCTATTTTTGTTGCTTAATTAAAATAGCTTATAAATTCATTACAAATATCAGGAAACCGAGACCAATATTGTCCAAGCAAAGGGTGCACAAATTGAAAAGGAACTTGAGACTTTTGGCACTGAAATGTTGAGCTACACTTTTCCAGAAAGGATTAGCCAAAACCAAAAGAATCACAAGACAAAAGTGAGTACCAAAATATTGTGGTTATCGTTTGAAATAAACCTTTAAGTACATATAATGTCGTGAATAATATGTAACTTACCATAATCCATCATAACTAGAGGACACAATTAAACTTCCGTCTCTGTTAAAATGCACCGCTGACACTGGATCTGAATGTGCTGGTAGAGTTTTCAAACATTTTCCTGCAAAAACGAAAAATTCTATGAAAAACAGAATACACATATACATACTATATACATATGTTTAGATCTTTAAAACTACACAACGGATTTTGATGCGATTGTTTTAATAAATAGAGTGATTCAAGAGGAAGGTTTATATGTATAATAACGTACATTATATAGTAGAGAAATACTGTTATAATTTATATGGCAGAACAACATTCGCCGGGTCAGTTTGTTATTTAATAAGAAACTATACCTGTTCTGACGTCCCATATTCGAACGCTCTCATCAAAGCTGCCGGATACAATAAGATTGCTTTGCGGGTTGAAGTTACAGCAGAATACATAGTTACTGTGTCCTTTCAGTGTTTTCAAACATTTGCCCGAACTTAATTCCCAAACCTGCAGCAAGTACAATTATTAACACTTGAACCTAACTGTTATCATTTTAAGACCAAGTCTAAATTTATTGACCAATCATTTTAAGACCACGTCTACATTTATTGAATAATCATTTTAAATACATTTTTGAGCATTCTCCTTTTAGTCAGTAATCACTTTAAATACATATCCATTAAAGAACAAATAAAAAGGATCAAGTAGTCACTTTAAATGCTTATTGCACCAAATTTTTAGTAGTATAGGTTTTTACTTTTAGTAAGACATGTTTCTGATATTTGTTACAAAAATTCGGTTGGCTATCAAACTTGCATATCCTGTCAAGCTTGTTAGAACAACTTTCTGAGGTTATCAGTCATGTCTTACATGAAAACCAAACATTGATAACGAGTGTATAAAATTATCTTTAAAATATGATAAGGAGTTCAATCACTGTGGGAAGTCTTAGTGCTCTTCTTCAGATTGTGTAAGATCCCAAATGTATACTACAACTAGCTATCCCCCGACTTTGTCCGCATCATTTTGTGTCATGATATTTTCATCAAGTTACTCTTTATTACATCAGCTATTCGCCAGTGTAAGTCCCGTCAAAATTGGTAGAGCCGTTCTGGATTTAATGTCTGCATTAGCCAGAACAAACAGACAAGCAAACCGACACAAAAATTGTAAATAATGCTATTTTGGTATACATACATAGCTTTTATATACAGCGGTAAATAGAAAACTATGGTGAGTAAACAGTTTAGGCAATGGAACTTACTTACCTGCATTCAACTGATACCATTCACAAGTACCTTTTTTATTTGCCACATGAATGAGGTCATTCATTATAATAATATTATAATGGGCTTAGTAAAAAAAAACAGAGTCACTATGCATAAAAACTAGCTAAGTATTGACGTAAGACCTTGACTATCGTGTCCACACTTAGATATGGTTTTTGTGGATTAGTTAATCCATGACATGATTAATGCCACCTATAATTTGGTATAAGAACACTCAAGGATGTTTATTTTGATTCTATTGTAACACATAAGTGGTTATGCACAACACACAATTTCATATTGAGATTTCATTAGAATTTTTTTTGGTTAATATCTATGGAAATAATATGCAAAATGCTTTTAAATTTAAAGTTAAAACTACTTTAAAAGACAAACCTGTGACTAAAAGTAATATAATAAAATCATCATTTCTAATATGAAATGTAATATTTTAATGATAATATTATCTAATTATTATGCCTTGTAAGCAGAGACACAAGAATTTAGTATAAGTGGCTAATATCCTTAAGTTACATATTTTGCATTATATAAATTGTTTTGCATATATTTAGGTTTTACATGTACTGTACCTTTAAAGTTTTATCATCACTAGCACTGACTATCAACCTGCTGTCTGATGACCAAGCAACATCACTGATGCCCATTTTGTGTCCTGAAATAGTCTTCTCAAATTTGCCATCATATGCACCCCACACCTTAATGAGCTTGTCAGCAGCTGAAAGTGAAATTGAATACAAATTGAATTTTTATTAGGTACAATAAGAAAACAATAAGAGAAATAACATGTAACAAAACTTTTATAACTTATTGTATTGCAAACTTCAACAAATAACAAAATTGCTTAATTCTTTCTGTATACAAAAATTAAAAAGAAATCAATTACTAATAATTATAATGCTAGATTGTGAGTAAAACAAAAGCGCAGGAATTTAAAGCTGAGAATTAAAAATAAACAATCTTCTCTATTTATACTCTCTGGCACACATATTTTCTATGTTCATCCTTTGACCTTTGACAACAGCTTCCTGTTAGGAGTTCTTTAGTAATGAAGATGCAATAAAATGTTAAATCTGCAGATTGTTATCATTATATTCTAATTCAAATTTTTTTATGGCTTAAATATGGGAATTCATGTGAACCATTATGAAATTCGGTAATTTATTGTGTAATGTTACATTGCAAATGTTGATACTTCACAAGAATCATCACATACACAGAGAAAAAACTGTACAAATTGTGTAAATTGTTGCTTCCTGTTGAAACTTCTATGAAAGTTGTACAGTATTACACAATACTACAGTGTGACCTACATAGCAGGCATGACATGTTCATTATCATATTACTTTGTACATATCCCACTTAGATGTTCAAATGAATTTTACTTGAGTATATTTCCAACTTGTTGCTTATAGGACTGTTGCGCGAAATGGATTTAGAGTGTTACTAAATAAATCTAAATATAAAACAACTCGTCAATCAATGCAAGTACTTTAGCATTTTCTAAGCGTGAAAAAAATATATATTATCTTAACTTAAGAACTGTCAAATCAATATGCATAACGTCCATTGTCTTAATTATTTAATCACTTCCACATAATCACTGTTCATGTGGAATATATGCTTCTGCGACGTATCTTTACGTGACGATATTTGAAACTTATGTCAAACTTCACTAACGAGCTATATAGTAACTATAGCCGTTTAAAAACTCGTAAACCGGCTCAATGTTTACTGGTAACCGATTGAATTAGATAGACTAGTCGTAGAGCTTTACTTACAGGAGCTCGCGAGCCATTCACCGTTTGGACTGAATTTCACCGATGACACAGCTTTTGTGTGCCCGGCAAGAGTGAATTTAAGTGTGTAGTTCGGCTTCTGGAAATCGATATCAAAATTAGCGCCAAATCGCACGTGCTCACACAAGAAGTTACATAAACATGTGCAACCCGCCAGACTGACGCAAAACTCTAAATTCTGTTGATTTTAATTAAACTTACCGCCACTGACGACTTATTCGATTGTGGAGCACTCTGTGATAACGAATTTGGACCGGACAGATTACTTGATGGCCCACCGAGCGTTTGGTGTGCGGTAGGATGGCCTGGCCCCGGCCCGAGCGGCACCATGTTTCAACTTTCGACGCACTACTCTTTTGTTTATTCGTCACCCAACGTAGTCACTTATACACACAGAACAACAACGTAAATAACACTTGGAAACAAATATAGTTGAGAACTGTTCACTCACTGGCGTAGTTTCATAAATTTCAACGTAGATATTCAAAGAACATTCGAAGTCCGAGCGTCTCAATGCGTGCATATTTCGCGAAGAACAAGCAGTGCCGCCAACATAACAGAATGTAAAAAAGGCCCTCCCGCGTTCTTCATGTCGTTCCTTCTCACTCTACATATATATATTATTATATCAACATTTTATTAACCGTTAGCAAGGCTTGGCAACACAACTACTATTTATTACAACAAATAAAATGAAAACATTTTCAACTAATGGTTTAAATTATTATCTCAACTAAACGCACAAAATTATGAAACATGGTTCAATGAATTTTTGTGTATGGCAAGAATATTTGACCCTTTTGACATACTGAAGGTTAAACTTGACAAATAGTAAATCGATTTGAAAGTCGGCTACCTACCTATTAATAAAAAAAGATTTGAAACATTTGAAAATTTCACAAAATGGCTTTAAATAAACTCAGCATCGATGCTCTGAATTTGAGCGGTAAACGCGTTTTAATGAGGTACGTATATTGTGAAATATTTATACATTGCTTCATTATCGTGCAGTAATCATGAAAATTTACAATTTTAGAGTTGACTTCAACGTTCCGCTCAAAGAAGGAGTAATTACAAATAACCAGCGTATTGTTGCCGCTTTGGACTCAGTAAAGTATGCCTTGGAGAAGGGTGCTAAATCCGTTGTTCTTATGTCACATCTTGGTAGACCGGACGGCAATGCTAACTTGAAGTACACCTTAAAACCTGTCGCTGAGGAGTTGAAGAAGCTTCTAAACAAGTAAAGTATCAAATTCATGACAAACATTCAACCCACCTTAAGTACCAGTATCAATAAAGTTACTAGTACTTACTGTTACTTGCTTTATTGTTATAACACTTTTCTGATAATATATACATGTTTCTGGTTAGTCTACAGACAAGATCTTGAATATGTGGCTGAGAAGATCTCAACCTCTTTCAAAACCTCTATAAATTTGATGGAAGCTGGTTAAACTCTAACGATAAATTCACAACTACAGCTCTAAGACTGATACAGAAGTGTTCTTTATTTTGTAATTTACCTATCTTTAAGCTGATTTAAACAAACAACTCTAATTCCAAATAGAAGCTCAAATAATATAATTTTCTATACCTATATGGAAGAAACTTGTTTAATGACATTACAATTTACTCAGTACTGATTATCGTGATTGTAATAATATTATTTTATAAAATGAACTAAGCCGTATTATATACAATGTGTGCTAGTATAAGAATGTATTTAACTCCCATTTAGCAACAGCATATAGTCAGGAACTTATTAATAAGACACTTTTCCCACTTTTAGAGATGTAACATTCCTTCCTGATTGTGTGGGGACTGAAGTAGAGGCAGCTTGTGCGGACCCACCAGTGGGATCTATTATTTTACTCGAGAACCTCAGGTTCCATATTGAAGAAGAAGGCAAAGGTGTCGATGCGAGTGGAGCCAAAGCTAAGGCAGACCCAGAAAAGGTTAAAGCTTTCAGAGCCAGTCTAAGAAAGTTGGGGGATGTTTACATCAATGATGCTTTCGGTAAAAATGATTAAACTTTTTTGAATCCAAATTCTCACTAGATTTACCAAACCAGTCATTTTGACTGGTCGTGCAATTTCAATGCAAAACTCCTACTGCATAATTATATTATTTGATTTTTAAAATAATGTTATTATTTTTGAAGCTATAAATGGAGAATACATTTAATAAACTTAAGAGTGAATAAAAACTGGAAGTCACAAGAAGCATTTTGCTTGTACACCGGTCATTTTGACTGGCTGTAGGTATACATAAAACTATGGTAAACCTAGTGTTAATAAATCCTATATCTAACTTTATCTATCAGCTTATACATAGGACTTGTGATAATAAGCTACATTTTAAATTCTCTATTACAAACAGCTTGTTACAGGATCATCAGTATCATAGGGACTAATGGCTATCATTAAAACAACACGAAGATATTGAACAAACCGTTATAGATCTACTATCTACAACCCTATCACAATACAAGTCATAAAAATGGCTTTTTATATTATATCATCTGTGAACTTTTTTTATACAGGTACTGCACACAGAGCACACAGCTCCATGATGGGTGAGGGATTTGAACAAAGAGCCAGTGGTTTTCTGCTCAAGAAAGAACTCCAATATTTTGCCAAAGCATTGCATGAACCAGAAAGGTACATTGCGACATTTCTGTGCACAAACAAAATATTCAGTACTATTTTATAATTCTATATTCTACGAGCTGTGCTTCGCGGTATTATCCGCGGAGCTTTAGATCGCATGGGAATTTCGGGATAAGATTTATCCAATTTTTTATCGTAATAAATATAGCCTATGTTCATCAGGGATAATATAGGGTTCTAATGGTAAAAGAATTTTTGAAATCGGTCCAGCAGTTTCGGAGCCTATTCAATACAAAGAAACAAACAATCAAATCTTTCCTCTTTATAATAATAGTATAGATTTATGGTGATTGCAGTAACTTTGAATAATGTTTTAGGCCATTCCTCGCTATACTTGGAGGGGCCAAGGTGGCAGACAAGATTTTATTGATTGAGAATCTACTGGATAAGGTCAATGAGATGATCATTGGTGGTGGTATGGCTTATACATTCCTAAAGGAGACAACTGGCATGAAGGTGACTATGGCAATTCATTTAATGCAAAATATAACACTTCCAAGTTTCTCACACTTTCATTAATTGACAATGGTAATTATATATTCAACATGCAATGTTGCAAATGCAATTCTTTCCTTTTTAGATTGGCAGCTCTTTATACGATCCTGAAGGTGCTAAAATTGTGGCAAAATTGGTAGAAAAGGCTCAGAAGAACAATGTAAAACTGCATCTGCCAACAGATTTTGTCATAGCTGATAAATTTGATGAAAACGCGGAAGTAAGTAATTGTATAATTATAAGTAACTACCTCTTACCCACAGTTCTCTGGTTGTAAAGGGATAAAACTGTTTATATTTTTTTGTGTTAAATATTAGTCTCTTAATGTTATACATTTATGTATATTACATTATATATATATACATAACATCTCGCCAGGTCCCTATTAATGTTATATATGTTATAAATATGGTGTATAAAAATTTTTGTACATTCCCATTGGATCGGGAGAATTTTTCCTAGTGAAATTTACTTTGTATATTGTCCTTAGTATCTATCTATCACTATATCTAATATTTTCAAAATCTGTATAATTTAAGTTATCACGTAATTCTCGATGGTAGCAGTTTTCCATTTAACTAACTCATTACATTTATTCTAATTGTTACTAAAATACTACCTTTGTAGGTCAATTTTACGTCAATTATAGTAAAAAATGTGTTGCCACTTAAAAAAAGTAAAAATTCAGCACTGTAGTGTTGCAGTGAAAAATTGATATCGCAACTATTTTACTGAGGCTATCTCTGCAAGGTGTAAATTATAATAATTTCCATAAATGTAGTCCCGCGAAGTGAGCATGGAGGACGGCATTCCTGATGGCTGGATGGGTCTTGATGTTGGCACCAAGTCAAGAGCTATTTTCGCCGAGCCCATTGCCAGAGCCAAAGTGATTGTTTGGAATGGGTAAGTGTTTTTTGATAAAAATCACATCCATGATTTTTTGTATGGAAATTAACTGTTACAGTGTTGCCAAAATGTAATATATAAATCGTTTACAATATCTCATGGCAACAGTGTCATATTACATGGACTGGAAATTAAAAATAACTTTCACACTTTGACATTGCAAGGTTTATAAACAATAATATCAACATAATGGTCATTTTAGTGTCAAAATTTATAAGACAACTATAGGGATTCACTCATAAATATCTTTGTCTATTTCGTTTACTTATTTCTAAATCTTGTGCTTTTGCTCTGATTCTGAGAATTGACATGAGATTAAAAAACAGTGTTCAGCGGTTATTAAGACTGGCAGTTAATACTGGAAAAACTTTTTCTTTTTTAAATTTAGAACTTGCATTTATTTGAATTAGTTGTTTATTGTATACGGATATGTATTTTTCCCAGTCCGGCTGGCGTGTTCGAGTTCGAAAAGTTCTCGGGCGGCACACGAGCGCTAATGGACGGTGTCGTGAAGGCCACGGCTAATGGCACAATTACAATTATTGGTAAGTGACAAGGACTACTACTAATTTACTAGTTCTATCGTCGTGATTTTTACAAGCTTTCATTTAATTTGCAATATATTGTATTTGTCTGGGTGGATTCTTACAACTGAATTTTAAATCAGTTATCTTTAACCGATTGAGCTGAAAATTTTTATACACGCTTATTCCAATATTTATAATAATAATAATAATAATAGTAATATTGGGATTCGTGTGTAGCCATTGAAACCCAATTTCTTCAGATTTAGGTTTGTATTATAAATAATATGTGAACAAATATACTCTCAGTTATAGACAAATATTTGACTGGATGTTGGACTTGCAATCAGTGGCTTAGCTGTCATTTTCGCTTACGACTAAACCAATTGCAATGGGCTTATATTTGAAACACAATAGAACTGTCAATATTCGTAACACGAATTATGGAAGGAAATGAAGATGCTACTAAAGAGACTTGATTGAAAACAGGTGGCGGCGACACGGCGACGTGCTGCGCCAAATGGGGCACTGAGGACAAGGTGTCGCACGTGTCCACGGGCGGGGGCGCCTCGCTCGAACTGCTCGAGGGTGAGTACTTCGTCATATACGCACTGGATACAATTGGCGACGGTGACCACTTGGCCACCGTCGCCATTGTTAGTACCACCCGGAGGCCCGTCTGCCTGTTTGCTGGGCTGAAATGTAAATTTTAAAAAATTGTCATGATTAAATATTTTCTACATTATCATGATGACACACATCAGATGTGGCTGTAATATTTTAAAAAAAACGCTGTGGGTTTAATGTAATTTCTAAAATAATCTTTTTTGAAATGTACTTGCAAATTACAATACAAATAATCGACATAAAAAGTCAAGTTACATCCACTAAATCCGGATTTACGTTTATATCTTAACTAGCTGACCCGGCAAACGTTGTTCTGCCATATAAATTATAACAGTATTTCTCTTCTATATATTGGACATTATTGTACATACAAACCTTCCTCTTGAATTACTCTATTCATTAAAAAAAACCGCATCAAAATCCGTTGCG
>DWUN01004291.1:0-10959 GCA_018249975.1 Passova gellias
ACGAACCATACTTCCGATTTTCTAGCGTCTAAGTTAATGTAAACGTTCCGCGTTTTGTATGAAAATGACAAGTATTCAATAGTACTTCGTGCTGCCGACTAATGTAAACGTAATGTAAAGGTATCGTATTCTCGATACCGTAACATTATGCTCGAGCTACTGAAATCAAATTCTTAATAAAGATATCTATAGCCAATGATTACTTACTAACAAAATCTCCTGAAGAAACAAATAAATAGGGTTTATTTAACATTCAATCCCTATTTTAGCCTTTACGGATAGATTTTCTAAGATTTCTTTCATAGTTTTCACATCTATACTAATAAAATAAAGCTGAAGAGTTTGTTTGACTGTTTGAACGCGCTAATCTCAGGAAATATTGGTCTGATTTGAAAAATTCTTTCAGTGTTCGATAGCTTATTTATCGAGGAAGGCTTTAGGCTATATAACATCACGATGAATAGGAGAGGAGAAGCAATAAAAAATAATTTATATGGCAGAACAACGTTTGCCAGGTCAGCTAGTACAATATATATAAAGAACTTATATATATACAAAATTTCAGGATTTTAGTTCAGTCAGTCAATTACCTTCCTGTTATCTATATAACTGTATATATACATATATGTATATTAGTTTACTAAATGACTTAATATGTCTTCGAGTAATATAATTAACACAAGCGTGTCCACTTCATACATCTAATTTAGCTTACAAGGACAAAATTTGTAAAACTTGATTTAAACCTAACATGGGATAATCACTTACATATTCTCAAAATTATTTATTTCATTCTTACTTATTATAGTTACAAGTATTAGAGGTTATACATATTATCATTACCAAGAATTACGTAAATTATAAGTAATGTACTAATATAATAACGCAACAGTTACAAAGTACATGGAAGCCACAGGAGTTATTTGTATAACATATAAAATTAATTACAAAACTGCTTTATTGTGTATTACTTACTCAAAAACAGAACTGTCGTTTTGGTCACCCCATATCAATATTTCAGCAATGCATCGCAAAGACTCGACCAAGATTCCACGATTGCTCTCAGAAACCGTTGTATTCTTGCACAGGATATTATGTAAATATTTCAATCTTTCTAAAGAATGAGGGTTCTTTGGACGACCCCAACCACCCCCGAACCAACTTCGGCTACGAAACATCGCACTCGTCGATATTTTCTAATGAGTTAACAAAAAACACGACACATTTCGCCTTATTTGTATTCACGCGTTATGTACGTCACTCCAATTATCACCCATGTTCACACATTCGTTTTCAAGTAGTAAAATTATTATCCATTGTATATGTAAGTAACGAGGTAAAAAATAGATCTTGTTTTCAATACTCGTTCTTTTAAATTTATACTTTGATAAATATTGATATTTTTACACATCCCGTTCTTACGTGCTGTTTCAATGTTAATTTGACAGCTGCGATTGCCGTTTAGTTTATTCATTAAAAAACAACGACATTTATCATTCTCCAGTCATACGAGTATTTAACTGTCATAGTTAAGACAAAGTGCAAAATCGAAACGCATTTTGTCTTATAAAGCTTGTTATGAAATATGTTTGTAAATTTCCTTTTTTTATAAATTTCTTTATTACTTTGAAATACCTTCCATGCCATTTTAAACCTAAATTATTATATCAAGCCTATCCTTTTGGTTCAAATAATCCCTACATTTTAGGCCAAGCTCGAATGAAGTTTTTAAAGATCAGGATTTAAAGCTTTGAAACTTGTCAAATTAATAGAAATACTGTGTGAATGCATGATTGCGTGACTGTGGCGGGAAATCTCAAGTTCACCAAACCTTGTTCTCAATGTTTTGTTAATGTCGACTTGTTTTATGCGTAAACCTTGTGTTGCTTATTAGGTTTTTAATTATTTTATATGAATGATTATGTAGATATCGGTCATCGCCAGGTTTGTGTGGAAGATAGACATGTATTATCATAGGTACTTTATATGCACTAAAAGAATATTATAAAACATGAAGTCGAATTTTGCCTAAAATCCCAACTTATAGCCTTCTTATAGCATTCTTCTTTTACTTTTACAATCGATTTTTCAAAATAAATGTAAAATTTCAATAACAGCTTTCGTCAATGGTTCGATCTATTGTAACCACACTACCCATAATGGCACGCTACGCACTGGGAGAGAACACTTTTCAGGCATTCTCCCTGAGAATCGTGGATAAAGAATATGAATTGGAGAGGAGGAGAATCGTTGGTAAACTAAAGCTGGTATTACAAACACAAAAATTATATTAAAATAAAACAAGAAATAGTTGAAAATATTATTTTATTCAATTAATTAGTGTCTAGCTATATTAAATTATTATGAATTTCTAGTCATTATCGAAGTTGACTTTAAATTGAGTAATAATTTGTTAACATGGTTTTTATCCTAAGTATCTCAGCTTTTACATAATGCACACCATAGGGAATGAGTAAAATATTTAGCAGACATTTAATTTGTATTTGGACTGAAAATAGACGAAAAATAAAATTATTCCTTTTAAACCTTAATACGAGTTAAATGTCTATTAAAACATTTTAACAATAATGTGGAAATATCATAATACTCTTAGGTGGCTTAAAAATAAAAGACGAATGCCTATGCGTCGTAATTGTATTAGTAATATAAAGTAAATTTTATTTCTCTTTTGAATACAGTACATTAATATTAAGTCGTCAAAATATATAACATTACAGTTTTTCTTACAAAGATTAATTACATGTATTTATGCACGCATATAGTTGGTTATATATATATAAAAAAATTTGGTACTTATAGGAGTTATTAGAGCAAAATTATTTAGATCGAATTAAGTACATAAATTGGAGAAATAAAAGATTTTGCCATTAAATCGTGTGAATTACATTTTAAGTAATTACTTAGAGTTTCAAACGTAAGTCTAATGAGCATTATCAAGATATTTGAAAGCGTCATATACCGTCTATGGAAATATTTACAGTACCGTAATATACCTACCTATTTTTTTCTATAGTTAAATTTGATCGCAATTTTTGAACAATGCCATACTAATAAAAATAGTTCATCCGTAGTAATAAGTAAAAATCAAGTGGTTGCCAATGGTGATGTTTATAAGCATACAGTATTCGTTTGAATAATAAATTATTTTTTATTATGATTATAATTATTTATAACGTGGATTCATATACAATAAGGAAGATAGAAATGTTAAATGTCAGCAGCATAAGATGCACTCGGCTAATGCGTCTGAACAGGCGCACATATGTCATTATAGTATTTATATATTTCGACTTTTCAATATTACGACTGAAAGTAAATATATACTGACAATGGACTAATTTATTTGATTCCGAACGAATTCTAAAGTCCTATATGACGTACCGTTTTTGTTCAACTTTAATCTACAATTCATACGATGTTTTATTCACTACAATTTCCATAAAAATCAGTACAAGCTTCTACAAATATATTTTTAAAAGCGACATTTAAAATATTTTTGAAATTCATATTTATTTAGTGCTCATTACTAATTACCATATAATATGACAATTTTTTAAACTAGTAAAACTATAACATAGCCTGCGGTTATGATATTTTTACAAATACAATAATTGTCATAATATATTTATTTATATTTATCCATTAATTACAGACTGTATACAAACAACAAAATACATTCATTTGTTTGATTGAAATTCAGTATTTTAATAACGTTGAAAAAACCTCGAATAAAACACGAATAAATTGGTTCATAAAAGCTTTTTTAAAATTTCGTTTCGTAAAGCAGAGTATGTTGCAATTTTACTTCATATTTAATTCAATAACATTTCATTATCTCTTATTCCATACGTTTTATATGCCTATCACACTTACAATTCAATCTTACATACATAATCTACGAATATCCTTAGAGTTCTCGTTAGCAAATCATGTTTGAGAATATAGATAATATATTGTATAACACTGGCATTTGATATAAAAACCTATTAATTATTATTTATCATGTGACTTTTGGACGGACATTATAACACATTTGTACCTACGATATGCCTAATAATTAAATTTAATTAATATTTTATAAATAAATATGCATACTTAATAATTTATGTAGGTGCTACTTATTGCTAAATACATATTGACTCAATCAGGCCTGTTTATTTATTAAGTAAGTAAGGGATTATTACTCTATATCTATATATATTATACTGAAAAGTACTAAGGTTACACGGTTGTCTCTTACTGTGTTATTAAATTTATCTTATAAGACAAATTTTTCTTATGTTAATATGAAAGCTGTATAATAATGTCTTAGAATTATTGCTTTTTAGCCCGTAAAAGTTAATTTGGATACTTATACTATCCAATGTACGTTGACGCCTGAGTTTCAGGCTTTCGATTATGTGTAATATAATATTTTCGCTTCGCTTAAGCGAATCAAATGCTAAAACTTAAACGAAAGATTAAGCGAATTTATCGTTATTCGCAGTTTAAGATTTTTGAATGCTTGTTGATAATAACTTTAAGAAAATTTTATCAACTACTTACAGCAAAATATTTTACTTTTACTAAAACTTCCATTGCTACTTCGTAATCTATCGATTTTTTTAGACGGTTACAAACCAATTAAAAGAATGTCAGCATTTGAATCTAGAATACGCAGTTCAGAGATAATGCCAAAACTTCACTTTATACTGGAACATCACATCCGATGACTTAAGTCTTATCTTGATTATCTTGGCACGATTGTCGGAGAAAGTATAAAAGACATGTTAAGAACATCGTTCTATATTTTATTGTGCTACTATTTCGTTAGTAAATACAATGAATATTATACCATCACGTCGAGTTCCGAATGGGGTAGGCAGAAAGTAAATATAATATATTTATATTATATTATAGTAATAATAACGGTTCTCTTATTTTGTAAATCTTGAAAAAAATCCCTTCATTACATTTTCCTCGTTAACAATTAATGTATAGATGTATCTTCGATATGGATTTTCGTTTATTAAAGTACATCGACTCGATACGAGCCAGTCACGTGATACCTATTACAATACTAAATTTTTTAAGGATAGAAGTTTTGGAGAGCATCCGAATATATGGAGTTGTATGTGTCCCTTAGAACGTAGACGTTGTCGCCAGGCTTTCCGTTGAACACATAGGTACCCTTTAGGTTGGTGATCTTTGAATTGGTCGGTGCTGGCTTAGGCTTCGGCTTGTACGGTGTATCGTAGTCTGGCCGGGGCGCTGGTGGCATTATGGGCTGGGGTGCCCCATATCCGAATGGATCGACGGGCATTTGGGGTACTTGAGGATAGTTGGGTGCGCCACTCCACTGATATACTCCAGTTGGTTTCCCGTTCGACACGAAGTCCAGAGGGAGATTTATGAACGGATCCGCGACTTGAGGCGGAACACCCTGAGGAATTAGCGGTGACATTGGTGGACCGATAGTCGGTGGCTGTGATACATAGCCCAATCCAGGAACAAACATATATGGAGTGGGTGGTAGTCTAATATAGAAAATGGGAGAATTATCGTATTGAAGAGAGTTGATGTTATCATTGCGGTAAGCGTCAGCATTGCCATTTTTCTTTTTGTTTTGATTTCGTCGCCTCGAGGGTATAGTCCTGGACAGATCATCATCATCAAAACTATCGTCGTTAACGGAGAAGGTGACATCATCGTCGTCGTCCTCAGAATAATCAAGACCAGACGATAAAAATGATGGGAAGTAGCCGAATAAGTTAAGAGCTTTATTCCTCCTGGCACTCGGTTGGGGAGATTCTGTGGTGCTGGTTTCTTTAAATTTTTCTTCTAATTTGCTTTGGCGATTCAAATTTGTGTCTTCCGTTAGTGAGGCAGCGCGAGACCTTCTTGATCCTGGTGCACTTTGACTGTGCAGGATACAGCTCAGAAGTACTAACGCAAGAAGCACGCTGGATGACCCCATTTTGGTAGATCTGAAATAAAGCAAAATAAGACGTGTTTATTGTCCGATAATGATAACATAAAAACACAACTAGCTTAAATGTAACTAACTCTTACACTAATGAACATCTGTACAAGTATAATATCAGTAACTTAGCACGTTGAAAGAGGTACTTACAATAAAGTTAAATAGTTATCAAAATTAGCTTTTAAGTGATCGTAAAGAATATGCCAATCATAAAGATATTGATAAGTATTGAAAGCATTTAATTTTTATCTAAAAGCCAAAGATAGCACCAAAATTAACTTTAAACGAAGAAATAACATGCAATGCTACTTTATATTCTATGAACCATGAAACGCTAGACTTTTAAATGTATAGAATATATTGTTAATGAAGTAAGTACCTAAATAATCGTGTTGCACCTGTATGTTTTCGCTTGTTAACGGATAAAAGACATATATTATTATGCTAGTAATTCACAAAACAATTTAACAAACTTTAAACATAGGTCAAGACATGACAAAAACAAGAAATGTTGCTGATTTCAAAATGGGACCTGTCGACTTGTTATTTTAACATACTGTGAAATTACAAGTTACAAAATTAATTGAATCTACACATGATTGAGAATTGAAAGGTTGATTGTCAATTCCAGTCATTATGTTGTCAAACATGTGGGTAGCAAATCTTTAGGCTAGCCAATAAACTGAAACAGAGGATCTTAAAGTATGTAAAAATTACATTTGCATATGTAAGTTGTTACATCCGAGGTTTTTTGAGGGAGCAAAAACTTGGTTAATCATAATGTCAACAAAAGAAAATTTTAATATCACGTTTTTCTGAAACCAGCTGCCCCTCAGAAACATTTTAAACGGTTTTTAGCTATATTACGTAGGTATTAAGTATATGTAGCATAATTATTTGTATAAGTAAGTACCTAATATTGTAATAGATAGCATTTTTTCCTGTAGGAAGATTCTCACATTCTAATAAAAATGTCGCAAAACACCAAACGACGCCATAACTGCTACTTGCTTACTTATTGTTATTACAATGTGGATATATTTACGTAAAATCTTAACTAAAACAAAGCGACAGTACTCGTAAGTGGATAATTTAATGGGATCACTTTACATATCAATAGAGTCATTATCAGAAATTACATTTGTTGTCAACAAAAAATATCTTTATTACGAAGATATGAAACTCAACTACTTAATAGCGAGTGCAAAATTGTTTCGAGATAAACTTAAGATTATACTTATAAATATGAGAAATCACGTACAACGAATATTAATATCATAAATTGCACCTACTGCACAAATGTAAACCTTGTTTCCAAGTAATGGGATATTATTATGATGCGTCGCTATAACGCAATTTGCTTGTAAAATGCTTGTTAATCAAATGTGGAATTATGGTCGGCGAGTAGACTTTAAATTTATTTGAAATGAAACAGTCAAGATTTTCAAGTAATCCATAACTTTATTATAATAAACGAAAGCATTTTTCAATCGTGTAGATAGATACATTTGTTAGTTTTAAAATAATGGTATCTGCAATTTTGCGAACGATTAGAACGCATATGAATATTAATTCAAACAGTATGTAGTACTATTGCAATTGCATAAAACAATTGCTAGAATTATTAACTTACACATTTCATAAACCAGGTGTAAAAATCAAAGTGAAAGTTAAAAGGTATTTCAAAATCAATGAAGTATTTGTAGGAATTAACTAAATTCTTTTAATAACACGATTATACGTATGTTTATTTTACGTTACCAAGGAATTTAGTTTTTCTCACAAATTGACTCTATTTTACATCTACTCAGCAACAACAAAGTATATTTTATCACGAATTCCTTACAATCTACTGATAAACTCCATTTTAAGAATCCCCACTGCAATATAAAAAAAAATTATTTCAACTTTTATGATACAACTTAATGTTTAAAGTCCACTTTTCGATTCTTTTTTCTAAAAGTCACTTAGCTCTTTATTACTTACACACATAGATTACTTATCGAAATACAATAGATTTTCTTCTCGCAAGTGTAACATAAACACTTGAGTATTGCCCTCTTATTTAACGATTGATGTGAATTGCATTTTAATCTAGCGCTGGTTTGAAAGCAACTAAAAAAAAATTGAGATTTAGAATCTCGTGCCCAGCGGCGAATCGTTAATGGTTTGCAATTTACTATAGAACATAAGAACTATCTCACAATTTATTTCATGTTGTCACCGTCGATCGACTTGCTATGAAGCCGATGATTCGCGAGGCAGAAACCAATAAACATATCTGATGTAATAATTTGTCATTGCCATACACAGTAAAGCGAATAATCATAGAATTAACCGTCATAGGTACGTCTCGTTCATTTCCTCACTACTTATGTTTATTAAACCAGATTGAGTCTGTGACTTCGATTGTAGGTACTGTTTCGAGGTAGCAAAAATAATAAAATCGAGTAATTACGAGAGTGTCTCAACGAACGAGGCAGATGCAAAATTTGCTTTGATTTTATGTTTTCGCGTTTTTTCCATTAAACTTAACATGTTTCATTATACATAGCTGCATTTCAATCGTATTCGTTCGTGAACCTTACAATTTTTCTAGACTTAGAGAACTGTCAAGCGCGAACATTTAAAAAATCATTTATTACACAGAATTCGTTTTTAATTATTCGAATCGGTGCTGGTCATTTTAACTAATGAGAGATTATCATTCCGTTTTTTTTTCTTAAAAACAGAAGAATACCAGCAAGTGCCTAATTCTATAGTAAGTATTTGAAACTACAAAAACGTACTTCATTTCACTTAAGAAAAGTAAGTTTAGATTTTTTTATGATCACTTCGCTGCTCAAACTAGCTACTTTATAAATGATAACAGAAACAAGCTAAAGTGCAGTTCTACGCTTCATTTCTATCGGTACAATTATGAGGATTGGCGTATACCTAATATAAATCACAATAATCAGCAATTCTCTTTAATCGCCTACGCGTGCCTATTTGACATTAAAAAAACAACTTGGTAGCGTTTGCTCCATGCCTGTCGCGAATGCGAGAAGCCCATGCCCAGAAATTGGACGCGAAGGAGAGGCAGTCACAGTTTGACCAGATTTTTATTATTATTAATAAACATTAGTTTGTCTACAATCAGTTCACTTTACGACATTTCAGATGCAACTTGTGACACTCTCCGCCGGTTGTAACAGCAGCAATATTGGAAAATAATTTTGTTTGCTATTCCAGAGGTTAGTGAGTCTGACTGCTTCACTTGACGTGGATTCATTCAAGGTCGACATTTGTCCGATGTAATGAGTATTTGTTTTATGAATATGTGTGAAATTATCGATATAAGTGTGTATTAGGCTTTTATCAGCTGTCTTGTCACCATAGTAATGGCTTTGCCATTTTGGAATCAAATTTAAGAGTTCATCCATATCATTATTATGTAATATATGTATTTGTATGTAGTAATAAAATATTTGTTATAAAATGCCGCCAATCACATAATAAAATGCTAGTCTACGGTTACTGTACAACAAACGCTGTGCAAAAACTATTTCTTCAAATGACTTCGTCACAAGTCCATCAGTAAACAGGCTGGTGGTGAAACAAGAAGTAATAAAACAAGCAACAATTCTCAGGTTACTGGTGTCAGGTTGTACAAGGCCGGTTCTTCACCCCATTCGCCTGATTATATCAGATTAGCCTTTGCTAGCGACTTTGCTCGTAAGAGTGGACTAGCAGTTATTTAAGTACCTAAATACAATGTTAAATAAAAAAGAAACAATACCATCACGTCAGGTCCCAAACATGGTAGGCAGAAATCACAGTGTCAAATATCTGTCTTTAAAACCTGACGTGCTTCTTCTACGTTCATAACTCTTTTCTCATAAAAAAAATTAGAACTAGCTTGGAAATAATATATAAATTGTGCACAGATATATTCAATAATCTTTAAACGGGTGTATAATATGAAATCGAAAGCTTACATACGAGTATAAAATCATTCGTGTAAGACAAATAATGAACTGAACTAAAAAGGCAACGTTGATCGCGTAATCGCTCTATAACAAGACAGCGTCATTTGTTTTAAAAATATCTTCATAAAATATGATAGAGAAATACTTCTTCGCAATTAGTTGGCTCGTTCAAAGAGAGTTGTTTACCTTTTTTCAGTGGATAATCGAACAGTGTGGGGTGGTAGCGCCATAGCAAAGATTCTGATGTACTTAATGGGATTATTTATGATTCGTTCGGAACGATGTGACCGGATGCCGTATATCATATCTCTCAGATATTGAAGTTATCCTATCACACAAACCGCTAAACGCTTAACGCTGAGTTATATATTAAAACAAATTTATATGACGTTTCACTCATTTACAGTTTCCTACAGCCTGATTCATTGTGGATAGACCCAATTATTTGCGCTGTCTATTGTATAAAGGATGAAAATAAAATAGCTAATTACTAATTTAAAACCATAAAGAACTGCTTGCTTTGGCAATAATTATGATAAGACTAGTCATATATAAAATGAATTACTAATATAATATATGTATTTTATACGTACCTACGTTATACAATATGTAATACCTATTTTATTTTCAACAGGTTTATAACACAGTAGGTGTATTTAAAATTACTTAACCGTGAATTCAGTGACTGTTGTGTGAAAGAGGTTTTACATCCATCATCATTTCTCCCTCGATGATTGGTCGCTTAAGTGATATAATCCGAGATCTCCCTTTTACGTCGATGCTTCGTCTTCGGTTTTAATTGGCGAATTTTATATAGTAAACTGCAAAGGTATGATTTTTTACAATTGGCGGTTAGTGGGAATATATGTTTTATCCCAGACCGGTCAAGTGAGTTTCTTTACCTACTGTCTTGTTTAAATAAGCTGTTTGGCTTATAACGTAACATCACGCCTGTAATCCCCGAAGGGGTAGGCAGAGGAGTGTAGTACACCCCCACATTTCACC
>DWUN01004292.1:0-10953 GCA_018249975.1 Passova gellias
CCAATAGTGTCGTGGGAAATTAAAACGCGCCTAAAGTGGCTGTTCCACGCGGACGAAGTCGCGGGCACAAGCTATATTAGTTTGCAATAAAAAGCGATGCCGCAATGATGACTCCCGATGCCGAGTTTCGGCGTCCAATCAATGTGATATATACAGTCGTTATGTGTTATCGATAGTGGATCGTTATCTCGCTGAGGTTGCTAATTAAAGGGGATCGATGGCCAAGTCGGAATCGAGATTAAAACGCATTTTTTACGTCCGCCCGGGTCTATTAACGATTGAGGTCTTGACAAAGGTCAGATAACGTCCAAAAAAAAAACAATTTGTCCATAGTTCGTATTTGTATTGCCTGAAAACATTGAAAGAAGTAGCTTCTAGTATCAAGCATACAGTTTTAAAGCGTTACGTAATTTAAGCAATGCTGGGGTCGGTGGGTGGGGTTGATCCCGGAGATGATTTTAGACAATACGTTGTATTTATAGATAACAATCTGTAACCTTTTCGAAGGACAATAGGTTGTCTGTATCTCCGTCATTTCTTACCGAAGCATTTTAATGAAGTAAGTTGGTTATAAAATTGCTGCATGACATCGTTAAGTCATTTGTAAACGGTTTAAAAGCTTTTAAAGCTTTAAAAGCTATTGCCCCTTACCGGGGTAAGAGCAACATAGTGAAATCGAGTCCCGAGATACCCCCGGTAACAGCAAGAGACCCCTCGTTGTCATTGCACCCATTAGACATAATATAAACAAAGTACACGCATCTTCATTGTCCCATACAAATGAATATGCATTAGACAACACATCACGTGTTAAATATCCCATTTTCCACCCTTTGAAAACTGTCATTAGCACGCTGTGTGTAAATGACTCGCCTTACAGAACACGGCTAGCGAAGACTAACTTTAGTTACACATATATAACCAGAAAGTTACTGTAGTTATGGAGAGTGCGATGAGGACAATCCAATTCGTTATCTAAACAAAGATAACAATACGATTAACAAACACAAAGGAAGTATCTTCGTTGTGAAGCTCGAGAAATGTCAGTTTGACGTTTATTACTTTTGAATATATGTCAATGTTATACAGAGAATATGTCGCATGGAAATATCGTCGGTCGTAACAAACGAACTGCCGGCTTTTAATGAAGGCAGAACTGTATAAAGATGGTTCAAACAGTTGAAGAGAGGTCTTTGAATAGCAATAATTATACATCCGTAGAACTTAGTCAGTTGAGAAAAAAAAACCTATGAAATGACAAGGCAATTACGTAGTAATATTCAGTTTTAGTTGCACTATAAAACAAAAGAAGCGTAGTAAATAGTAACGTAGTATAAGACCATATAAGTAACAAGTAAGAAATTTTGCAATGAAGTCCAAGTACATGGTTGTATTTATCATACAGCGTCTTCTGTGGTCATATGTTATGTGAACTGTAAATAATAATGTTATCTGGGGACAATTCCACACACGGCTATCTGATTCCAAATTAGGCAATTGAATGTCTGTGTTATGGTAACTGGACAATTGATAAACATACATAATACTTATATTTTTATTACGTTCAGACACAGAACAAAGAAATGTGTCCATCACACAAATGTTTGTCCTGGACGGTAATCGGACCCACGACCTCCGGTTTTGCAGCCGTAGTGTCTAACCACTCGACCGAGAGACCTGTCAGTATTGGCTTTGCATAAAACATTTTTTTTTCATAGTGGATCATAAGCAGTGCCTTTGCATTAAAAAAAATCATATCGAATCATGAAATCTTCGCTGCTATCCCGGTCTCTATACAACAAGCGGTTAAAAGATTTACGATCCTACTAATTACTATTAGCTACGAATATAAATATAGAACAAAAACATCCCCTTTCCAACCATCGGGTTCATATAACCCTCCTTGCTGGACTCGAAACACATTTTGTCACAGCGTGGTAAAATCGCGCGCAATTTACATTTCATCTCACCATGACACCGCTTTTGATGAATATTAAACCCTATTGATGCATTGATAAGGATTACATTCTGTTGCCGAGAATCTATAAACATAGCCTCAACATTATATTAATGGAGATTTAATGATCAAACGTATATTCACATACTTTCGGGATTCTCTTTCATTGATTATCGAGTTCGATGAGCATTGGGTGAATTTAAACTGACAAAATACTATTTTAATACTAAATTAATGAACTACCTTAAAATGCATCTTTGTTTTGACTAGTAAAAAATAAAGTTAGATATAGTTTACAACGATTATATATTTTTTCACTAGTTCAAAGTTGGATTTAAAAATACGTAATGTAAATGACTTTTGATCTTGTTTCAGAATTGTGTGATGGGTACATTTGTTTGTTCTTTCTATCTGTATAATATCTATATAAGTATGTATCGTATGTTTATATGTATGTTTACCAGCAGTGCGGTTACCATAACACAGGCATTCAATTGCCTAATTTGGAATGAGATGGCCGCGTATGGAATGGTCCCCACATATTATTATTATTAAACTTAACGTCATTCAACTTTCAACCCGTATAAAGCTTCATATAGCACGTATCAGATAAAAACTTTCCTTTCTCATACGCTATATAAAATTGGCACAAATAAGCGAGCTAACGGGGCATTGGACGTGTTAACAAAAGACGCATTTACGAGTCGGCAAGTGGAAAACCGTGTTTAGGAGTGCGTCGGGTCTATTTTATGACTTCTAAAAATTATGACTCTGTCATTCAACATTAGAAATCTCTGATGGAGGGTGAAAGTGACATTTTCAAGGTTATATAATATGAAACAGAGCTAAATATATTTATTCTTATTTTCAAATACATACATATCATATTATGTAAAACTAGATGCGCCCGCGACGTCGTCCGCGTTTGAATTTCAATTGTAAATAAAAGTAGCCTAAGTTACATCCTATTACATCAGCTATCCGCCAGTGAAAGTCCCGTCAAAATTGTTCCAGCCGTTCTAGAGATTAGCCGAAACAAACAAACCCACAGACAGACAAAAATTGTAAAAAATGCTTTTTTGGTATATGTTCCGTGTACACATACACTTAGAAAAAAGTGGTTATTTTAATATCACAAACAGATACTCCAATTTTATTTATTTCTATAGATTTATTTGTGTTGTACATATTTTTTTTTTAACAACAATATGCCATTTTACATCGCTCCGTTGAGCATAGGTCTTTCCGACGACTGCACATATTCTATGCATATTAGACGCTGTTTCAAAGCGAAAATACTTATAATAATATGTTACATTTCGCATAAACTACTCGCAACATTCGTTATACGAAACTCGCATGTAATAAACTGAGAGGGCGTTGGGTATGTTTACGAAAGCTGTTTATGAAGTCGCAAAGTGGAGAGCCGTGTTCGCGAATGCGTTGTGCCTTTTTTTACAACTTTCTTAAAATTATGACGCTCTTGTTCAGCGTGAAAACCTCCACAGCCGGTCAGTGTAAACATTGTTTCAGCTACCCTAGCATTATACATTTAATGTACATTATAATATAAAGAAGCTTTCACACGTCATACCATTAAAATTCCCGTAACGCCATCTGTAGTGTTTAAATAAATAATCACATGATTCAAATGTGTTTTCCTGTAAAAAAATCTACATTTTTCCGCGAAAATGAAAGCCTATGTCACTCTCCAAACCTTCAGCTATCTCCATACCAAAAATCAATTCGATCCGTTGATCTGTTTAGACGTGAGAGAAGGACAAATAAATAAACAAATACACTTACAACAGAATTCGCCCCATTTTATTGCAAGTATTATATTAATACGATAGTATTTAAGTATTTATTAACCACTACAATATTCATAATAAATGATAAGCTTAATTCTGCATTCTCCAACATCTAACATTAATATATCGAAATATATAAACCAGTTTAAGACCTATACACATGTTACATAAGATATAATCATAATTTCGTAGCTAATATTCGCTCGTAGAACCCACGTAGCAGTTGTTGCTACGCAAGTGACATAAACTTGAACTTCGATATTCAAAATTAAGGTGACTTCTAAATTTTTTAACGGAAGTATTGGGTCTGTTTTACAACGGCTAATCATAGTAAATATATTTCATAAAAAACCTTAAAGAGAAAGCTTAAAATTTTTGTTCTAAAGCTACAAGGTGTTCGTTACACGAGCTTATTAGGTTTCTTCATTTACTCCTAATTGAGATTTCAGATATATACTAAAAAGCGTCTACGAGAGAAACATTTACTTTAAAATTAAAACGCTAAAAGTCATTGACACTATGAAATCTATTAAGAAAATTTTCACATAACACATTCGCGGTGTCAAAGTACTCGGTGACCATAGAATGAACAACAGACAGAAATATCCTTCACAATATGATGTGAAGTACTACTACTTTATACAACGACATAAAATAATGTTAGATTAATAAGCATAAAGTATGTTCGCCGCTTCAATAACGCCTAAATATTACATCAGAATCACGTCATCCAGAGGACTTTATTAAATTATATCTACTCAATTATTACTCAATTATTATTTGGCATTCGGTTGGCAAAATTACGAATCAAAGTCATAAATATAGCGACATCGGCACTACTTAAACTAGATGGCGCTGTACGCAGCCTACAAATATATTTGCCATGTCTATTTCCTTATATTCTATATTCATTCTATCCACGTATCGCTGTAAGACGTACCTATTTTAAATTCTGAAACAATAACACTTAGTTGCAAGAAATTGTTTCAAAACACTACTTAGTATAATAATCATTTTTAAATTAGGCACTTTACAAACTCAACTCAATTTGAATAAATGTGGATAAATTATCGCTTAATTTTATATTAAAACAACCAAATCTATTTTTACACTATATTATTATGGTATTCCATATACCGGCGTTACAGTTTTGTGTTTATTTTAAATGTTTTGTGTGTGTGTAAATTTTCGTATAATAATTTAGTAATGAGCATTTCTATGTTTAACTTCTGTTTCTTAAATTTTTACGCCCTAAAAGGCAAACCATGGCTTGGACAAATGATTTTGTGACATCGTTATATGTACCCATATTTGTGCACATAAACGTCTTTGCCGTCAATGAAATAACCTGCTCGTACCCTTTTTATTGCTTTGGTAACCGTTTCTGTGGAAATATGCACAGATAGTTCACAGCTCATCAATGTACCATACATAATAACCATTATGTAACTCCAATACCTAACACAACTCGCATATAAACACTCCAGGTTTTCATATTCGCAATAAAGTCGAGCAAACTCATGTCCGTGTGTGTTTTCTGTGCGATTAATTGTTAACACCATAAGCAACACCATATGGTATGGTCATAACTCGCTGATAATAGTAAAGCACATCTGGCAACACCTAATATAACGCCATTGTTCATGCACACGCCGAATGAACGCGATATTGCTCGGAACTGACACCTTCAGGCAACTTCGGACATTAATTGCAATTGCCTTTTGTGACTTGAATATTGCCTCGTGTGCAAGTCGCCTAATAACAGAAGTATTATGGACTACTTTATAAACAAAAATATGTTAGGTGAATGAGTTTTTACAAGTGAATTTTTTTTCCTATAAGGATAAGCAGAGACTGGGGAGTTTTAACCACCTTTTTTAAATAATATCTCTTAGTTTTATTGTAATAGCTAGCTAGTACCTATTGTATTGTAGGTTTGATTTTGTTATAGGACTTAGTTTGAAATATTTTTCCAATAGTTTCAAAAACTCCGTCAAGCTGCTTAATTATGTATAACAAATATTTGTATAGAATACTCAACATAATGTGATAAAAGAAGAATAATGATAGATAAAAGATAGTTACGGTTCCCGTTTTCTTTTTCTTTTTCTTTTGGATATCCGGTGTTCAATCTCATACCCGTTAAACGGTCTTCACACTGAGCGGCAGTCGCAGTGAGAATGAGACAGAATTAAACTAGTTTGCACTGACTATAACTAGTCAGTATACGAAGACTAGTCTCGGTCCGTTTATCATAACTTTCAGCCACGTCGACGAGTTCTATCTTAATAATAACACGAGTTAAAAGCAGTGATAGCCTAGTGGTTTGAACTTCAGCCTCTCACTCCGGGGGTCTAGGTTCGATCCTGGCACGCACCTCTGATTTATTACGTGCCTTTTATAAGTAAAATTTAAATATCACTCGCTATAACGGTGAAGGAAAACATCGTGAGGAAACCTGCACACCTTGGAGATGTTATAAATTATATAATATTTTCTGAGGTGTGTGAAGTCTACCAATCCGCACTTGGCCACGGTGGTAGACTACGGCCTAAATCCTTCTCACTATGAGAGGAGACCCGGTCCAGCAGTGGACCCACAAAAGGGTAGAAAAAAAAAAACATTGTAAGTAACCGTACACGTTAAAACAAACTATATGTATGTTTGGATTGGAAAGAGAAAAAATAAAAAATGAAACTTTGCAATAGAATATGTATTGCAGTCAAAAATGTCTTTATGAGGCATGGTTCCCGAAATGTTGACTGTTTATTTTCATAAAGTAATTACTCTTAAAAATATATTTTTATTTTTAGTTTAAGTTTTTCGATCGTAATGAGTTTTAAAATAATTAAAATGTTGAATAGTCTCTGAAATCGCACAATAATTCTTGCGAGATGCGACGATACGTATTTGGCTAAATTTATTTATTTTTATTTCAGTGCAGGATTAAAACGGGGAGCGTATTATATTGTCAACAAATTTTACACGTGATTATTATCGATGACTTGGCGAATACTCCACCTGCGCTTATTTGCTCTCCTTTTACATTTAAATGAAATGAGTTCGTGGAAGCATATTATGAAGATAAAAGTATGCCCTTTGTATATTAACGCCTTGCATTTAGTATCGGAATTTTACAGCCGGTAATTATATTAAATGTAAAGCTGCAACTTAATTGTAAGCGAATAAATAAGTATGAAAATAAAATACAAGATGCGATACGAAATGGACTTTTATTATTTGAGTTAATAAAACTGGAAAAAATTAGTAATAAGAAATATATCTTAAGAGACTTTTTTAACATCTGATTACCTGGTATGCAAGTAAATATATTTATATATTTTTAATAATTTTCCAAAGGCTTGCGCCTATCTAGCAGTTAGCTAGACATGTGAATAATTTAAATGAAAATGAAATATAAATATAACCGCCATATATATATATTTGTTCGAATAGCGTTGCCGTGTAGCTATTTTTAATACTCTCATTTCTAATATCTTTATTTATAAATATGCTCGTGAGGTTGACGAATATATAATGTCGAATATATCGAAATATATAATGACGAATGTATAAAACTAGTTTCTTCTCATAATTAGCCAGTCTTAATTTATATTTTATCTTTTAGAAAACATTATGACAACTCTATGGTGTATAGGTTGTTTTCATTTACTGTTACAGGCAGTGTTATTGAATTTAAAAAATATACGCAGTTTTATAAACTTAAAGCTATAAGGTTGGATTTGAATTCCAGATCCCAGGCGCGGGAAGATGAAGTTTAAGCCCCCAGGGTGTTCATGTAATACAGTTGCTAATAACATACTTGGCAATTCAAGAACATTAAGGTATTATAGAAACAACTGTAATTCTAAAATTTATTTTATGAGTTATTTACATTTACTATGTATGTAATTATTAATTTAATTGGTCGTTTACATTACGTAATAATTTATTGACTGACAATAATATATGACTGTATTCCTTACTGCCATAGTGTTGTCTTTATTAAGTACATAAAATTATAACGATGACATAAAATTGACTCGTTCTATTTAAGACCTTTCTGTTCACTTCACATCCGATACTAGAATATTAAAGCTTTATTGCACTGTAGTCGTCATGCGTCTAGCGCGTTGAAGTCTTTAATACAGTCCATAACTTTGTACTATATTATCACTAAATCTAGTATACGTATTAATTTTTTTGCTCGGTTCTAAATAACAAGTATATTTAGGTCTATGCATGGAATATGGCGTTTTAAAAATACAGTTTAAGTTCCAAACTTCATTGCGATTAATTGAGTAGTATACATAGTTTTAACCATTTTGGCAGGGGAACGTATTGTGTGGAAAAAATGCTGATACTTCGATACACGGTGATACTGGAACTACTATTAGATATGATGGGGCCAGTGCAATCATGCTGTACCCTCGTAATTGTCCACAGAGGAGGCCCTTATGACGTTGCCGTTCTGTTATCAATGTTCAACGTTCGATATAGAAAATAAAACGCATCGTCCACCGTAGCATGAAAGAGGCTGTCATGTCGCTACAGGTAGCGATTGTAGCTCGCCATCTGACACGGAATTACTGCGTGTTTTATTGAGCGTGATGACTGATCGGTCCGATCTGGATGCGTGATTGATTGTGGCCCAGCGTGAAAGTTTTTCTCTGTTAAACGTTGATGCATTATATACTCATTCACTGACAAACGTACACTTTTAAAGTTATCATAAGAACCGACGTTCCCAGATCCAGATAATGAAAGATGTTCATCGTGAAAAATATGCCTGTCTGGTAAATGTATATGAAATTATTGTGGGACGATGTTATGTATTTCTACGCCATGATCTTGGACGGGCGTGGTAGATTATACTCCGTTATGCTATATTGTGATATATGGTACCATTTACCTGCGTAAAAATACTATTTATTGTAATTATACCAGATAAGCGTTTAACTTGTTTAATTACTGGCATTAGACATAGCGAGTGTTTATAAAAAAAACATGATATATGTTTAAATTCCAATTCAACGTTAAATCCCATGACGAATGCATGTAGGTATGTTAAGTTACACTCAAAAAGCTTAACATTTAGATCTGTCGTAACCTCAACGTATACTTATTTTATTGGAAAACGTATTTATTTGTATCCGACAGGAACTTTAGAGAAATAAATAAAAGTCTCCAACAAATAAGAAAAAAATGAAACTTACGGCTTACAAACTCCGGTAAGAGTTGGGACACAAAAGGAAAAGAGATAGATGTGAGTATGTAGTGAGTGTGAATGCGACGACGTATACAGAACCACGTGACACCTGCCGGCCGCCAAATGAAGATATCGCAGCTGGATGCGAGAGAATCATGCACAGATGTAACCAACATTTGGTTAACTTTTTAGCATACATTTTTACCATTTATTCTTATAGTTATTGTCAATAAATAACTTTACCATTTTCAGTACGTTGATGCAATGAAATTTTTCTTTTAATACCTGATATTTTACGAAAAATAATAAGACATCCTTATTATAAAGACTTTAATGTATTTAAATTTTATGAAATCACAATAACGTTACATTAAACTGTGTTTTAGTTTATATGGATTGATTGAGTAATTGAACTGCAGTTGAATTGAAGCTTTCAAACATATTGAAATGTTTACAACACCATCTCGCAACATGGCGTTGTCTACAAACGCTACCTCGGTACTAGAGCCTCGCCTGAACAAAAAGACCACAGCTGGCAACAAGATTACGCCGTAACTGGTTGTTGTCAAACTTTTATACTGAAAAACGCACCAAATATAAATATTAAACCTTAAAGAAAAGCGTAGATAAATGTGAAATTGATTCTAAAGCTGGAATCAAAAACTTTTTATTATTCCAAGGAATAGCTGTGAATTTTGAAAATATGCTATAAAAGTAAAAGTAGGTATATATTATATGAATAACACGCAAAAGCATCTACACTGAAAAAATCCTCGACACTGAAAAAATCGTCAAAATGGAGGAAATAATATAACTAATATCAATTTTAGGATAAATTTGAAATAACGAATTTAATCAAAGAAGGTGTTGTATCCTAAAACATTTTGACACTATTTGCGTTACAAGCAATGCTCCAGTCGTAAGTAAGATCTTATTTTAATAAAGCAAATATAGATCAACGACTTACTAAAAAAAAAACAAAGAATAACATTTGAAAACGGGAGCTGTCAACATAAGAACAGGTGAACTTCAATTGTTTTATACTCCACAGAGATAATGGCAGTCCAGTATTATAAGTCTTATGTCTAACGACATAAGATATAGTTATAATGTTATACACAGTTCAACATCTGGAAAATTATGTTTGGTTAGTGCAAGTTCAGTTTACACATTGTTCGGCAAATATTTATGAAGCTCGAGTCAAATGGTCGTGTAATCTTTGTAATGTTAGGACTCTGCGCATTATCTCTCGCAATGTCATAAAACATACGATGTTGTTAAAAAAGCGTAGTAGTAGCAGTGTTTTCTATAGAGTTTCCAAGCTACTTTCTACTATAATTTTTTTTTATGGATTTCTTCTATAGCCTTCTGATCCGAATCGGTTTATATTTTCGAATTATGTCAACTATGGCAGCTAGTACCTATTGCTAACAGAATGTTTTTTTGGTTTTTTTTAACTATATGCAATGATAAACATGCCGGTAGTTTAAAATTTAGGAATAAAAGAGTTTTTAATATACTAGATAAGGTATATGTGTAGTAGGTACCTACCTATTAAATATATGCCCTAAAATTCATGAATGTGTACGTTGATAATGGAAAGAGAAAAAACTGTTTTAACATAACTGACTTAACATAATTAAGATAACTTCGTTACAAGGATTTAAATGTCAGTAGCAAAAAAATACTTGATAACAAATTCGATTTCGACGCTGAAGTGATAACATCAGTTCCGAGAAGCGATAATAATTTTGACAGTAACGCTTCGTCACGGCTTGGAGCCGACATTAATTTGTTTTACTTCTGTAAAAAGCTTTCCTTGTTTTATTCTGAAGGAACCTAGAATAAATAATTATATTTAAAATGTTTTTTTGATTAAGCCAGACTTCGATATTTTAAATTTGAATATAAATGTAACATTTAACTGTTTAATTTGGCAATTCACAGGAAGCAATCAGTAAACATTGAAAAAAAGT
>DWUN01004293.1:0-10952 GCA_018249975.1 Passova gellias
TTTCTAGCGTCTAAGTTAATGTAAACGTTCCGCGTTTTGTATGAAAATGACAAGTATTCGATAGTACTTCGTGCTGCTGACTAATGTAAACGTAATGTAAAGGTATCGTATTCTGGATACCGTAACATTTACAACTCTGGTAAAGTTCGTGCTCGGGCTACAGAACTTAGAATATAGAGTGGCGATTACTTCTGAGGCTTTGACGACGTTATTGTAAGAAGTATCTTAAAACTTTTTCTCAGGAAACACCAGTCTCATAAAGCACTTGTTTAAAGTACAAATATCGTTATGATTCGCTTTTGTTTCATTATCATCATCAGTAGTATCCAAACTTAGTATGAGCTGGGGAGACTTGAGGTTTTGCGATTCAGGACACATCGAACTTAACATTTCTATTTTTACTTAATATATAAATAGTGTAAATAGGACAGTTATAAAAGCTACAGAACGTTTACCTATCATGATAATACAATCCGGTCACTTATGGCTATATTGCATTCCGATCTAAGCAGATTACGAGCTTGTATATTACCTCGATTAGAACTAGAAATCCAATAACAATTACCTATAGAACCTTAATAATCGTAAACAGTATATAGTCTTATTTTGTTTGTACATCGATTATATTTCTAAATAATTACTCCTTTTAGGACGACACTTGCGGTAACGGTTGGGTTTGCGAGCACAGATGGCGTCAGATCTACCAGATGGTTGCATTCAGGAACGTCGTAAGAGACACACCTCTCAACCACTGGTGGGACAACGGCAATAAGCAGATAGCATTCAGCCGAGGGGATAAAGGATTCATAGCTTTCAATGGTGATAATGTGGATTTGGATCAAACGTTGCAGGTGTGTTATAAAAGCATTTGGCAGGCCAATACGCTTGAGGTGACTAGCGACAAGCAATAAGACTGTAGAGATTTATTTTTTTGTTATCTATTAAGCTGACAAACGGGTCATATGATGATAATTATTCACCGTCGCCTATGGACATTACGAACTTATCCGTGTATTAACAGCCTTAAAAAAATAACCCTTTTGAAACACCACAACGCGCTTGCAACAAAGTTTCTAAATAACTGTACCGTTAGATAGAACTTTCTAGAGTTTTGTTAGCTATAAAGATTTTGATTTGATAGCGTGTTATTTAATTTGCAGACGCAATTGCCACCTGGAGAGTATTGTGATGTGATATCGGGTAAGAAGGAAGGCGATAAATGTACGGGAACTAAAGTAACTGTTGATGTTAACGGACATGCGCATGTCCGTGTACCCAAGAGCTATGAGGACATGCATGTCGCTATACATGTCGGATCGCAGGTAAACAATTACCTATTTAGTTATAAACTTGTCCCATTAAGTTTACCCGCTGTATAGGGTCAAATTATGTAGTTGAAGTTTTCATAAAGAGCATGATGATAACTATGCTGCATATTTCTTATCTATTAAAAATAACTATTACACAAAGTATTTTTGACTACTGTAATTTTCTCGTACGCATTGATATAAAACCCTGCGCATTATGTATAACTGCACAAGAAACAAATAGAAAGGAACCTTACTGGTAAAACTAACTGCCGCCATTTTGATTTTCGAAGTTGCTAGGCACGTGACAAGTGGCTATTTCAGCTTTCATAGGAAAATTTTCGAACTCCTTTATATTGTTAGTTACCAAACGTAGGTCATCCGAACTCTATAGAGAATACAGTTGTTCAAATATCAATGTCCTTTGTCAATTTTATTAATTCGATAATTGTTTTTTGCAGTCGAAATTGACGTCGCCAGCGGCGTAGCCTTCAACTCCCGCTATATAACACGAGGAATGAATCAATTTACGAATTCAAATTGATAGATGCAGAATTTTTAGACTGTTCATTTGAATTAATTTATTTAATCACAACACGTATGTCATTTATATAGCCATGGCATTTATTTAATCATTGTATAATTTCTTGTAATAAAAATAAATTAAAAGTTAATACGTATTTTCATTAACATCCGCAAACTCTACATTACTACAAGTTTTTTTTTTAATATGCTTACTGGCAAAGTTTTTCGTGGCCAAGGTATTTGGTTTTATGCATTATTCCAATATACGAGTACATCTCGTGCTTAACAAAATAAGCGTATCTTTTACAGAATATTTATATATTTCGTTTATAAGCAATTCATAGACTCACTAGATACATGAAACGCAGCCCAAGGATCCGCGTAAATATAATTTAAGGTGAGTCACAGCTGTGTAAGTATCTCTTAGAATTAATCAGTAATATCTTCTGTTATTAAATATTCTATTCTGATGGAAATACTAAATACTAAAGACTAAAAAGGAGATAGGTACTAAAGACTAAAATGGAAATACTAAAGACTAGAAGAAGGTAAAAGCGTTAATTAGTCTAATCTAAGTTAATAAGTTCTCAAGAGTACTTCTTCGCGAGTGATCGTTAACTTATGATCAAAAGATAAGGTTACGTTTTCATTTCTTCGCACAGTGTACTTCATAAGTTCTTTAGTAAAAGTTTATACACAACGCTATAACACCGTGCAGGCAAGGGCGGGTACACAAGCTATCAGGATTCAAAATGCATCACAGGATAAATCGGCAGAAACACGATCAGTGACCATACTGCGTTGCAAATTGTGCATAATATGTATTTCGAAGAACACTTAGAAAATTTAGCGCTTGTTTATTAATATTTATAGATATATTACTGATATATCCAATAGTGGCATGTAGTGGGGATGCAGGTCATAATGATCTAAAAAGATGTAGCAATAACATAATTAATTTTTGCAAGTTAAGTCACAAGTACCTATGTATTTCAAATACAATATGATGTAAAATAATAGCTATATAAAATGTAAATAACAGGCTACAACCAATAAAACACCTTTATAACAGCTTAATTTTAATATTCCCACAACACGATTGAGACATTTTTTCTGTGTAGACACACCCTAAGTAATAGCGGTGTGGGTAAAACTGCGTAATATTTCGCTAAGTAAATACTTATACGCTGAACTTACACCCTTCGAAAGATCTTGCTTCATAACATCGCGTTTCTTAGAAACCTGGAAGTTTTAGCTTTGCTTTACAACGGCGAATGAAAGTCTTCTCCAAAACATTGTAATTATTTTAATACCTACATATGTTGCTATATGGAGTAATTGAACTGCGGTCGTCTCAAAGTTACCATAAAGGTTTTGTAGATACTTATTCATATTGAACCTTATTGTTAATGACAAAAGGTTCTGTTGATACAGTCGTAGCAAAAACATGAAATAAATATTCCCGTCCAATTCGCGGGGCGTCAATTAAAACTCAAAATCAATCATAAGAAGATTTATTTTAAATTGAAACATCACATAGCTTATAGTATTTATGGGATGAAATGGAATATTTAAAAAAAGTTTCATCCAAATCCGTTGGGTAGATATCCCTTCAAAATAAAGTTATAAGAAAATAATTTTCGGTACAAAATTTTCTATACCAATGACCCAACTACTTATTTGTTCGATCGATCGATTGATTGATAAATAACTGTTTATTCCACTTATCAACAAAGATTAGTCGAATTTAATGATAATAAATTAATTATCATGAAAGTAAATCTCAGTGATTAGTTTCATTATCGGCCAGTATATAAGCAAGTGACACCGGGAGGGCATTGATACCTGTTACATATAGGAATTATCATTAAGGTAAGTTGTTTACACAATACTAATGATAAATACTTACCGTCTCTCATTATCACTTATGACATAAGAGGATACGGCAGACCGCTATCTCTTTTGGAACATTTAAAAGAAAATAAAAAGATGATTTTCGTTTACCGCATAGCTACAATCCTTAATTGCTCCAGTAGAAACATAAAAAATAAAAATGTAAGCAGAATCTTCAATATGTTTGTCAAACAGAAATCTATATTAATTGGATTAAACATAAATTGCTGTTTGAATTAAATATCGTCAAAGCCATTAAATATCGTCAAAGAAGTTAAATACCGTCAAAGAAATTAAATATCGTTAAATAAAATATTAAAAATCATTAAAAAAATAAATATCATTAAATAAATTAAAAACCCTTAAATAAACTAAATATCGTTAAATAAATAAGATATCGTTAAATAATGTAATTACAATTGAATATTGTTTTCAGACGGACCAGGATGATGCGTTTCATCCTCTTGCTGTCAGCCGCCACCTTGGCGTTGGCATACAAAAACCCGCACTACGCAAGCGGGCGCACAACCATGGTGCATCTGTTCGAGTGGAGATGGGACGACATAGCGGCTGAGTGCGAGAGATTCCTGGGACCTCGAGGTTTTGGTGGCATTCAGGTAGGGACTCCAATTAGAGATATTACTTCTGGAACGAACTTTCTTCGGAGGCGTTCTTTACAAACCCAGCTAAGTATGTAGTAAAAGGTCTAGTGAAATCGTGAAGAAAGGAGCACTTGTAGTCTCTTTATTATTATTAGCTTCGACCGGTGTAAAATGTTATTCTCTGCGATGAAACTTGTCTTATCTTTCAGAAAACTGTTATTTTCTATCACCTTCACGCTATACGGATATTATGGCACCGGCAACTTATTTTTAAAGTTAACTCCAGCTGTTCTACCATAATGTGGATAGTGTGGAGTTTTGGAATTAAAGGCTTCGCGAAATAAGTCAATGTAACATTTAAAGGAATTGTATGTGATTCTGTGTAATGTACTTGGAAGTTCATGACTAAATTGAAAATAAAAATAGTTGGAGATCTGAAGCATTGTTTGTAGGTTTGTGTCTTAATGGTTATTAAGTCCGCCAAAAGCTTTTACAACACCTTATAAAAACTTATAAAGCTTGACATTTTTAAAGAATATTCTTCTTACATACTTACGTTATGCAACTGCTTTAAACTTTGCCTCTGGTCTGCATTTAAAGTCAAGCTTGTCCAGCGGTTTTCCGAATTTCCATATTGATTGTGATAGCAATTTACATAGAACCACAGAATAATAAGATAATGAACCGTGATATTAAAAAGTTGAATCCGATATTCAAAGTCTATATATCTAGTGATAAAACACTACTTAGTTACACAAAACATGTTCATGAATTTATTATCTTTAAAGATATCAGGACTTTTGTGGTATCATTTATTCATGGTGGGTACGTATGCACATAGATACAGGCGATGATAATCTGTGTTCCCTTGAGATCCCAAGGGCCCGATCATCTGTTATCGGGGTCGGAATTTTATTAGCGTCATGTTCCTGGGATCATTGGCGCAGTTCTTACATTGAAACGAAACTATTTAGGTCAAACGTGAGCGTGATTCGTGAACGAACATTTTAAGGATATGAGAAAGTTAGAAGAAGTTAGGAAGCTTTTAATGGTAACGGAAATTAAATTCGGATAGATCTAATAAATTAAATGAGCAGGCAAAATCTTGAAGGCAGGATACTCCTAATACAATAGAAACAATCTCTTAAGTTTTACTTGAAACCGTCAGATTAATATAATCCAATTAGCCTTTTAATCCCGGTATTATGTTTTCGTGTCGTCATTTGTAAATTAAATTATCTTGTTTTTACTAGCAACTGTGGCAGAAGTGGCACGCATTGTAATTGAAAGGTAGATTTTAGTGGTTTTTAGAATTAAAATTTTACCGAAATATTTATTTTTCAAGTATTCTGATTTTCTTTCTATCAACCATAAGCCACGGCAGATCTTTTATTGTTGCAGTGGCTGATGGGCTACATCTAATCCCGTTTTACCGTGAAATCACAAATAACAAACCATCAACCACAAATGGGTCTGGTCTGGTCCAAAACATCAAGAAACCATAAATTTGTATATCGGCCGACGTATAGATTATTTGCTAAATATCTTGATGATTTAGACCAGAATAGATCCATTTCTGGTTGCTTAGAAAGACCAGATCATGAACATTAAGAAACTATAAATTCCGCGGAAAATCTTTCAGTTCGACAATCTGCAAATTACAAATATGATTATGAAGTATGAAATCTTTCAGATTTCGCCACCGAATGAGAACTTGGTGATATGGGAGAGGAACCGTCCCTGGTGGGAGCGGTACCAGCCCATGTCGTATCGGCTAATCACGCGCTCCGGCAATGAACAGCAGTTCGCTAACATGGTCCGTCGCTGTAATAATGTCGGTGTAAGGTAAATAATAGTGTACCTATTTTAAGGAACAGACTTATATTTCGATTCAACCCTTTAAGATCCATTGCTGGACATGGATCTCATGTCATATTGAGACGGTTGTGCTCATTATCGTGCAGTTGCTAACGAATATTTAAATGAATGCGTGTTTGAATTTTTCAAACATCTTCATTTTGAAAAATATCAATTTAATGATATACATAATTTAATGACAGTTACAGCCTTTCGTCGTTCAGAAGATTCTTTCATTCGCATATTGATGGTCACATTATCTCACAGTGCCGTTTGATAAAAACTTACTTTCCAGGATTTACGTGGACGCCATTATCAATCATATGACAGGTACTTGGAGGGAGAACGTTGGTACTGCAGGCAGTACCGCTAACTTTGGCCAGTGGTCCTACCCATCTGTTCCGTACGGTAGGAACGACTTCAACTGGCCCCATTGCGTCATCCAATCATCTGATTATGTCAATAATGCTGCAAGGGTAAGTTTCATTTTTCTTGTTACTTCATAATCCTAACATTAAAATAAAATTGGGTAATGTAGGCATTTATTTAACATTGCCAAGGCGCTAGCAGTATTGCTAAGTAGAGATAGATTAATTTAGATTTCAGTCAGAAAATCCAATGGCTTCAAAATAGGCACTCCGTTATACTAGTAGGTAAAGTATTCCTGACGTTAAACGAAGAAAATGCTTCGCAAACGTAAACCTGTGTAATAATTGTACCGAGACTTACTTTTCAAATTAATTGCACAAGTAAAATCGGGTGAGAGATATTTATGATGTTTCGTTAAAGAAATATCGTGACTTTCAGAAGACTTTCAAAGATTACTTAAATATTATGAGTAATACATGTTTGCGAGTGTGTTCTTTTGAAGGTTGTAATTAAAGATGAAATATTATTAAATCGAGTCGAGGTGCCCGTCAACGCCAGGAATGACGGAACGCGATGAAAATCACATTTAAACGCGCGCAAGTTCATTTATGAATCTGTTATATCTGGTTTCCGAGGTCACGGGAGACGATTGAAGTATTACATTTTCTGTGCCATTTATATATATATACCTACTTATGTATGAATGAGATTCAGGGTCTTGAAAGCCGAGAGGTTTTTACCCCTGTCGAATAGCTTCACTTTGAGTGGAAAACATGAAAGGGTCGATTTTGGTATTACAATGTATTTTATTCGTTTTTAGGTTCGAAACTGCGAGTTGTCTGGATTGAAAGACTTGAACCAGGGTACCGCACATGTCCGTCAAATGCTCGTGAACTACATGAACAGGCTTATTGATATGGGCGTCGCTGGGTTCAGGTAATGAAAATGCGCACTAGATGGAATTGGAAAAAAGAACAATTGCATGCTTCGCCTATTTGACGGTTTTTTAGTAAAAAGTGACTCTTTATTAATAAAAATGAATAAAAAATACTGACAGAAGTATTGACACAATAAATTTTTTGCAAAGCTTTTTAAGAAATCTTATCATCGTATTTGTCTTAATTAATCTTCATACTGTGTTCTACTTTTAAGTAAATTTGGCTTTCACTTTATTCCAGAACAGGATTTCCATTTCTAATATTAATAATAATAATAATCCTATATACATTATAAGAATGTTAAAATCTTGTGAATTGTATACACATTTTACATGTGTAACGAATAAAATAGTAATCGATATTTTATTGAAGCCAATTAAATTACACTCGTCTTCGGGTCTGATCGGCTCAATCCATTTTAAGCCGATTGTTGATCGAAACCGGCCTCCGCTAATCTGTTGAATCACGAAAAGTTTCGAAGGCCTAGTTAAAACTTTTTGATTCATTCTCTGAATCCGTCCACGTTCCAAACTTTTATAAAACGTGAAATCAAAACACAACCGAACGACTCCAAACGCTATGTAGGTCAATGAATAATAATTGGTAAAAATTCATATTTTTGGATTATGAAATGAAAAAGAATAACAATCGTAAAACTAAGTTTCCCGTTAATTATGTTCTATCTTACTTATGGATAATTTTCATCCAAAGGTATTCACCCGCATCTGTTCAACCCTTGTGTTCCGCTTAATAATTAATAATTTATGAAAATGCTTAAGAATGATATCTTAATATCATTTCAAGTAAGACACTTCTATTTATTTTATTATTAACAGAATTGATGCAGCCAAACACATGTGGCCTTCCGACCTTCGCGTCATCTACGATAGGCTAAGGAACTTGAACACTGCCCATGGCTTTCCATCTGGCGCTCGTCCCTACATTTACCAGGAGGTTATTGACCTTGGCGGTGAAGCCATTAGCAGAAACGAATACACCCCTCTTGCTGCGGTCACTGAGTTCAGGTTTGGACTGGAACTCAGCAGAGCTTTCACCGGCGGCAACCAACTGAGGTGGCTCGTTAACTGGGGACCTCAATGGGGTCTACTGGCCAGCGCTGACGCGTTAACCTTCATTGACAATCACGACAACCAAAGAGGTCACGGTGCCGGTGGCAATATCCTCACCTACAAGAGAGCGAAGCAGTACAAGGGTGCTATAGCTTTCATGTTGGCACATCCGTATGGCAAGCCTCAATTGATGAGCAGTTTTGATTTCCGTGATACTGAAGCCGGTCCGCCAATGGACAGGAGTGGCAACATTATCCCACCTTCTATCAACTCGGTAAGTATTTGAGTAAATTGCTTCAATTATATTTAAGGGGATGTTAAAAGGGGACGAACTAGTATTCAAGATTCGGTTGCGTAATTGCCGCACTTCTGTTAAGCCGCAATCCTTGTTTATAAAGTTTCGATAAAGATCCAGTGCCTAGTACTTGTATGTCAAATCCCTCATATGAACGTGGGCAACTTCATCTTTCCTCTCATTGGACTTTTATGACCAATGAAGAGGAGAACTCTAGTTCTATTTAAAGATGCAGATGTTCATAACCGAATATGATGAGTTAACAATATACATACATACATGACAGTATGCCGTTCCTGTTAAAGAAAACAATAATAAAACAGTTCTAGAAGAAGCCAACTAAGATAATGAGGATTCAACTCTGTTTTTATGTTAAAACGTATTGTCTACAAACATTTGAAAAGAGTTTTATGTGTCAATGTTAATAACCAAAGAGATAATTGATAGATAATAGCTTACGATTAACTGGTAATGAAAATTTAACCGTCTACATTTTAACATTACGCGTTCATTCGCTGATTTGATTTGATAAATTTATTCCATTTTAAATCATAATTCGATTTCTTTCCATATCAACTACTTTTTATTTGCCTTTTTTTAAAATATAGAATGTTATTGTAAATAGGACAACTCGTGCGGCAACGGATGGGTCTGCGAGCACCGTTGGCGTCAAATCTTCTCGATGGTCATGTTCAGGAACAACGCTGGCACCACCGGCATCACGAACTGGTGGGACAACGGCAGCAACCAGATCGCCTTCTGCCGCGGCAATCGGGGCTTCGTCGCTTTCAATAACAACAACTGGGACTTGAATCAGGAGCTACAGGTGTGTTTGTGTTACACGTTTTCAATAGTCCTACAACTTTTGTAATATCATTTCGAGGACGTATAATACAATGGACATGCTTTCTGTCCATCGTAGTTATACCATGTGTTTATATTAGCCAAGGTCTAAGCGTCCCAGAAAGCGCCTACAAGCTATCTCTCTCTCACTCTGAATCTTTCTCTCTACAATATTTGAACCGCTATAAGATTTCAATGATTGCCTTAAACAATGAAACATTCTTCCAAGTTTGTATAGCTTTCCGCTTAATCTCTGTCCAAACTGTTTCCAGACCTGTCTAGCAGCTGGCAACTACTGCGATGTGATCTCCGGCGAAAGGGTCAATAACCGTTGCACCGGCAAGACCGTCTCGGTTGGCAGCAACGGTCGCGCGCGCATTGTTATCGGCGCCAACGAGTTCGACATGATCCTTGCTATTCACAGCGGCGCTGCGGTAAACACTTTTATCATGTTTAACATTGTTCTCATTACGAAACCATGTCATTGAACATGATCTTAGTAAAGGCGGCTAAAATTCGGCGACGTGGCTCGAAACATCACGTCATATATCCCATGAGCGCTATAAGTGCACTTCGGAGAGTTGCTTCGCTACGATAAATGTAGAGGAAGACCGGTCAAGGGTACTTCTAATAGAGGACCTAGTATTTTGACGACTGATGAACGTAGGAAAATCGAAAGGTGGATATCTATAGCTTCTGCTTGCCCGTATGGGGGATAGTCATGATTGTATATCTAATTATAAGTGGAAATCATCATCGAAAAAAGTAATTTTTTCAGTACTTATAGCTATAATCATTTTCTTTTCATTTCAGTCGAGACTTTAAAGTAGCGAACATCTGTAAGGCACTACTGGGGAAAGCTTGAAGAAATGATTAAATCAAAGATGCGGTGAAAGAAAAAAATTTAAACGTACCGTAAATTTGTTAATTAAGTATAAAAATATGGCTCTTCCTTCCTTTCTTCATGATTCAAGTGAAGTTCAAGTTATTAACGAGTGCATCACATACACATTTATTTTCACTCGATGCATAGATTTTGGTCATGCAACTTGTATAAAATTCCTTGTTGCTTTATTTATTAATAAAGCGTAAATTTTGTTAATTCGGTGTTTTATTTGTTTTTTCGATATCTTTTTTTTGTAATAGGCTAGCAATTGACCAAAATGAACGAAGGTGTCAATCACTACATAAATTTCACACAACTAGCCTTTATGTAGGTTTATGGTGTGCTCAGCCCTTATCTAATGTTATTC
>DWUN01004294.1:0-10951 GCA_018249975.1 Passova gellias
TGAGATTAGCGCGTTCAAACAATCAAACAACCAAACAATCAAACAAACTCTTCAGCTTTATATTATTAGTATAGATGATGTCTTGTAGTTAAGAGAATAATATTATGCTCCAATTAACAATATCGCAGAGACAGGTTTTACCTCATGACCTACTTTGACACTGGCTCTGTCATATTCATTTTTGCTGCGACCCTGTATATTACTAACTGTCCATATATTTCAATACATACGAGTAAGTATGTAATTCTAATAATTATATCATATTTATACGTATATGAACTGTAATAGATAGATTACTAATCATGAATTATATTATTTTAAAAGAATCTTGTTTTTTCATTTAATTAAATGTAACATATTGAACTAGATATTTTATTGCCATTGAAAATGTTAACATATTATATATGGAATCGATAACTTTTACTTCAATTTGTATTACATATTTAACTGTTACTTGCTTTTCGGTTAATGGTAATGGATTATTATTTTAGTCGGTAATACGTCGTTTATCAATAGTTAGAGCTGTGTAATAAGTAGGATGATACAAATAGCGATAACTTATTAAATACCCATCACAAGTCCCATTCGTTATACAAATAGAGCTTACGGGGGACGTTAGCCAACAATGGACCGGTCACGCGCACTTATTTGAAGTATTCAAGTGCTTATCACTCCGCCCGCCCCACTCATAACCTCCCGTGCATATGTTTTCCTTTCAAAAACGAACAATCGTGACTGTCGGATTTAAAATTATGTTCAAATTAAAATAATATTTGCTTGAGTGACGAATAACTTTCTAGTGTGAGAGTGTCACACAGTCCACATTTAAAGGATTATATTTTGTTATGTACGAGTATAGTGAGTGATTTAAATAAAAAAGAATCACAGTCATTAATATTTTTGATATTGGCTAAATATTACGTCGGAAAATGGTCTAAACTCTTCTGTTCATTCGCACGTCGATATAGCTTACTCTTTTTTGCATTACGAGTACAAACAGGTAAGTCTGGTTTTCCATCTCTATAAATAAATCTACAAAATAACGTGGTTGCCTGTGGCCTGATCGCCCAAGCAACCTCTTTTTGATGGCCGTGGTGGTTTGTTTTTAGTTTATATTTTGGTGTAGCGAGTAACCATTAATTGCACTTAAAGTGATATTCCTACCTATAAAGTTGAATGTTAACTTGATTTATTTTAATTAGGGGATTTTTAAATAACAGGAACTGTTTTCGAATTACAACATTATTTAAGCAGCATACCCTTTGTCCTGGCTAAACAAAAAAAGTGAAAACATCTCTTTTAAACATAACTTAACTATGTATTGTATAAAAAACTGTGACTAAATCATTATTATAAACGGTATTATAAAATCAGGTATAAAATCCACAAAGTGATCTGATTGTAACAATAGGACTGGGAAGACTACCTCGCTGGAGGTAGTCTTCCAGGCCCAGTTAATCTTTGTAGTAGGGTCATGTTTGTTATAAACCTGTTTAAAAAAACTTGATAATACTTTTATATGTAGTTTACAAATATATAAATGTTAACTCTCGAGTATAAATTATCTTGACACTAAGAACCGTTTTGCTACAGTACCAATTCACATGGCATATGTAAAAACATGACAATATGGTATTAATACTTTATTGGTAAAAATACATCATTTATTTCCTCGAAACTTGCTAAGTTGCCATAAACAACTCGTTTTTTTCTTAAATTGTTAACATGTTAAAAAAAATAATACCATGTCTGAAAGATCTTTGCAGGAAAATTTTTTGATTTTTTCATATAAAAGTACAATTGATACATTTCCATACAGGTTTTATCAAACGTTTGTATAAAAATGACAATACAAAACATCATTTAATTATGGCGGCATTATAAATAGCAAGCGGTGCTAGGTTTGAACGGTGTTAATAAAATATTCCTTAACGTATTCTGCGGTTGGTGGTGCTACTTACCAAAGACAGTGTGAATACGTTCTAAGTCTACATCGCACGTGGCGAGTTCGCTTCGTAGCTCGATTGCAACTCGAAAGCTCTACGCGCCGCCTCCTATCTAAAACCTGTCCTCTCATTGGCTGCCGACAACGCCCAGCCAATTAAAGCTCCCTCTCTCACACCGTCATCTTACTTGACATTGTAATGTTTATTGAGTTGATAGTTCGGCTCCTGAATAATTTCATAGTTTTTATTTGTTATCGGATTCCTAGTTAATATAAGTTTAAATTTTTTACCCAGGTCTCATAAGATAGTTTCGTCTTTTTATAAAAACACATGAATCGCACAAAGGAAACATGTTTCTGTCTTAAAAATTTGATAGAAAATAAGATCAGCCCAAATATTTTATATGATTATTTATTTTTCTAAATATGCAAGTATATTAAATATGTATAAATATCAAATACATCTCTAAAATATTGTTTTCTCTACTGTCATATTTGCTACAGTTCCTACAAAGAAAAAATATCCAGGCAATAATTCGCATAATAGCTCAACACCCCCGTTATGTTTGTCCGTAATACGGTCAGATTCACTGCCACCGATGGCGTGACAATGTAGCCTGTGGACCGGGACACAAGATGGGTTCACAGCCATCTCGCTCTAGCCATCCCTACCGCTATACACCCATCCCGCTCAGGGGGTGGAACTCGTTGTAATCAGGGGATGATGTGACTCGCGATCTCCGCAGCGGCTTCAAAGATCACAATTATCAGACCAGTCTGTCGAAAGCCGCGACAGGGTAGTGAAGTCACATAGAGAAGTCAACGAAAATTTTGGGATCATTTACTGTAGTGTTAATTTCAAAATCTATGTGAATTCTTTAGACATTATAGTGTATTAGATATTGTCTGTATAAGTAATTGGAATTACTAAAAAGATATGTGTCAAAACCAAGTTATTGTAAAGTTTAACTTCTGAAGGTCAGCGATCATCAGTCGAGCTGTCTGCCTTTTGGGACAAGCAGCGGGCGCCGGCCGCTTCGTTCCGAAGAATGGGCACAGGTCAGTAAGTTGCAACTCTACCCTTGCGCTTACATTTTTAAAATTATATTTAGACTAAGTATAGCAAAATTTCAAGTGTTCGCCACTCATGCGAGTTGTGCTAAATCTAGCTATCGCTCGTAATTGCTTCACATTGCTCCTCCTGAATAGGGGTCCATTAAACTCTAAACTGATGTTATTTAAGATAATTGTGACTATCTTAAAAAGTAGGCATTTGTGCACTTTCGTTATAAAATTATCCTTGCAACATTTGAAACTTTCTGAAACTTGATCTTTTATATAGTAATGAGGATAGGGAACGTAGCACATAACGGGGTAACCGTTTGCTGTTCATAAATATAAAAATCAATATGTAATTAGTTATTTACGAGTTACATAATATAAATAATATTTTATGCAAATCTATGCAACATTAAATGCAGTTCGAACATCATTTAAATTTAAGTTCGTGGGCGCTGTCATATATTATCCAAATAATCTTTATGTTTTTGCGCTAAACATTTTTTCTTATATGTTATCAATTAGTTATCGTGTATGTATTTCCTGAAGTTTTTATTTAATATTGGTCATAAAGATATAGTGTTTATTATTATTTCTTCGTTTAAGCAAGTAATAGAAATGTATAAGGATAAGTATACATTAATCAAGTCATTGTACGTAGTTGGGACTAATCTTTATAATAATTCCGACCCCTAACGGGCGCGGTCGACTCTTGCACGGGTAGTAAAACTTTAGTGCCAGTGGACAATTTATACGCCTTTTTTAAACATCGCAAGGTTTTGGCTTACCGGCTAAAATGGTGACCAGCCTTATAGGCTCGATTTGCATTTGTGCTAATAAATGAGTCGGTCCAAGTAAGTAGGGTGTGTCCCGTTAATATTTTATTATGAACAATCGATTGGATACTTTTGCAGATACATATTTAAAGCAATCCGTTCGCATTATTACCGTGTTAAATAATAGTTTTAAACTAAAATTTCCGATAGACGTATTCTCGGACTATCTATACATTTACTATTCTACAGTGGAGAAGCGTTTTTGAGTAAGTTTCCGAAAATTTGGAACAAAAAACATCATGACACAGATAAACTTAAAGAGCTTTTAAACCTTGAGTTTAGATTGTGAGAATCCGCAAATAAGCGTATATGATTTTAAGAAAGAGACAAAGACAAAGATTAAAGATTTAAAGATTTTACAGAACTATTAGTTCAGTACACATTTTGCTTTTTACGGTGTACAAATTAAAGAAATACAATTGGAGTATAGTTTTTATTTCGAAATTACAGATGGGCACTTCAGTTTAATTTATACACAGCGACTAAAATAATAATTAACAAATTCTAAAATTATAAGCTACAAGTCGCGCGGACCTACAGACAGACAAACCGTTTTTATAACACGTTTTTGGGGATTGGCGTGGTTAAAAAATATATTTCTGCTCTAACCATATTAATAACTAAAACCATATAATTCTTTATTTCGAAAACACAAACCGATAACCGACATAGTATCTACTAGAATAGAATAAGGGATAAGAATCACTTTCCCTATCTCACGTCATTCTTCTATTTAATTGAAGGATATATGTATAAGAGAAAAAAAAATAGTGAAAAAACTTTGAATGACAGCAGGGAATGGACCGGATTAGGATTTCAGCATTCTATACATCCAATGGCGTACGCATAATTAGGGTGTATCTATAGATACTATATAATAGGCGCACGGTCGTCTACATGTACATCTATTATTCGCAGTGAACACACAAACGAGATCTAAGAAGATCAGCGAGACGGGACAAAACCCCAGTCCTTGCAAATGTAACTTAGGGACGAACCCGAAACTTCGTTAGCTACCCTTACTACCCTTATACAGTGCGATTGCTGTTCCAAATTAATATTTCCCTTGTTTGAGTCATATATTATTGTCGTTTTGAGTGTGAACGATTACTGCAAAATTAAATATTCAAATTATCATACTTATATAAAAACTTACTTCATCGGCTATCAGTAGCAGTAGTGAAATATAAGACAGCTAACCTTTATCAATATAATTTCGACAACTATTCGATAATACGTGGTTAAACTTAAATAGTGACTTTAACTTACTAATAATTAAATTTAGAGCAATATAAAGTTTAAAAAAACCGTAACGGAACCGGAAATAAAGAATTAACAGAAACGTTCAAGAGAAACAATGTGACAAAACTTACTTTGGAGTTCTTCGTAATGATCTCCAAGGCTTTTGAAGTTTGTGAATGTACAAGGGATGTGAATGCAATGTGATATAGAGGAAAGTAGATGACGAACTATACAGAAAAGGATATACACAAAAGTGAATGATGAGGTTTTCCTTATAAGTAGATTGTTTTCACTCCCTTCCTAGAAAATATCTATAATAAATGAATAGAATCAATATAACAATTTCTTGGATATACACAACATAATTTTACAATTGAGCTTTTGCTGGAGTCATTAATGATCCTTCTTATTGATGGCAATTGTAATAGGTTTTTATAAGCAAATTGATAAATATTAGAGCACCCTATGTACCTATAACAACTTAACTAACGGTACCTATTCGAGGGTGTCATATCTCATAAGCCCACATTTCGCGAACTGCAACAAAGTAACACACACTGTCCGCTTCTATATAATATGTATTGATTCTTAAAAAGCCGATTAAAGTTATTTAGCGGATGTAGACACGCAGGAATTGTCTATTGACATTCTATAGACAGCCGTTATATAATTGTAGTGACATTTCATTAGGCCACATAATTTCTCCTTGAAGAGGTAACTATCAAGATTCTACTGAGTGACATTTTGTTCCGTCTTTATAAATATCTTAAACTAGCTGTCCCGGCTAACTTCGTACAGCCGCACAATAAATGAATAGTTTATTTACACCAATATCTGTACCGATTTTATTCATATTTGACGGGATGTACTCGTATATCATTATTATGTTTGACAGGTAAGCAGTTTATGTGGAAAAATTAAATTGCTGTTATTACTATTTTCCTTCGAATTTTTCCTTATTTTCTTTGCTTTTAAACCTTCTCTGAATATCCACCATTATTTTAAAACCAAAATTAACCGAATTGGTCAAGCCGTTCTCGAATTTTCCGCTTAGCAACACATTTTGCGATTCATTTTTATATTACAGATAACGAATAAGTAACAATTCAATTATTCAAACGCTACGCGGAAATGTATTCATTTCTATTCAGTTGGTCCTACAATGATCATATTTTGTAAGTTTCATCATTAATACACACATATTTCATTAATTTTGTACCTTTGTTAACTAGGGCTGAATAGTTAATCTTATATCACATTAATCTTATTTTTGTTATTGTGAAATCTAAAAGCAATAGATTCAAAAACGTCTCTTTTTATGAAATTTAAAGTAGTGCAAAGGGTTTATTTGAATCTAAATTATGTACCTAATACATTTAAATCGTTTTGTTTATCCAAAACGCCAGCTATTAGGATTATCTGTACACAATTGATGAAGGGGCATTAATTTTACACGTTTTAATGTACACCGTGTTAATAACATAAACTTAACGATATTTAATACAGTTTTGCATACAATTCTAATGTTGTCGGACAGCGGATGCAATTCTTTTATCATATCTTCTTAGGAAAGTGCACTTCGACTTCTTTCCTTTTCCGTCTTGACCTTTTCCTGTGATTTTGAGCATTAGGTATTATGAGTTGGAAAAAATCCTTTCGTTGTGTGAGAAAATGTTCCAAACAAGATTTTTCGCTGTAACTCCATTTCATTGAACATGAGTGTGGACGAGTTATTCATCATTTCATTATCACAAAGGGTTTCTCAAATTAGTTTCTAGCGTTTGTAACATGCTTCTAGAAGTATAAAATATCCGTAGCAACGATCTATTTTAGAATCATTAATATTATTGTAATTTGGACCTTTATTATGAACATAATTTTGGTATTAAGGTATCTTTCCGTTAATGAACACTATAATTCGTATTTAACTCATTTTTATTTTTTGAAACGCTCTATAGTTTTTGCTAACCAATTACGATAGAAGTCCTAATTATAACTTAGAGAATACGAACCTCACACATTTTTCAGCTACCGTAAACCTGTTCTTTATATTTGATATTAACAATGTTAAAAAAGAATGAAACATACACACCTTAATAATTCAACTCCGCTAAGCGTAAACAAAATAGTACGCTTATTACATTGATTCGGGGGATTAGTGATATGCTATATTTGAGGTGAATTAGTGAGTGTGGCGTTTCACACGACCATCGTATTTGTCGGGAATTACGTAGAGTTCGGTGCACATTGGTACGCAACGATACTCTCGCATACACACACAAACACACACCCCCGCCCTCGATCGAAGCTTCTTTGTCACGATACGTAAATCATCTCTTTGATCACATTAGCCGCTATCAATTTTACCATTGCCTGCCCATATTTGCGTATTAAACTGTGTTCTTTGAACATAATATAATATTCTCATTTATTTATCGTGGACAATAATAATTACTAAGTTATAAGCATACAATACAAAATAGTTTAAAAACCAGTTTTTTGGGGTGGTCTATGTTCAACGCTTAACGTCAGTGAGCTAAAATGATGAAACATCGTGATAAAGAACCATATATAATTATTTTTGCAATGCTCATTGAAATTCACAGTTGCAATTATCGAACTCAAGGTTTTCGTTATCTTTTGGTTATCTTAAACTTACCCTTTTATATTTTGCCTTTTACTTCTTAAATTCCTACTCACACAAAATCCTTTATAAGTATTGCAATGGGGATAATTACGACACTTCGCGGCTTTCCTCAGAGGCTCGAAAGACGATCAGTAAAGTCGTCTAAGTCTGTTTCAAGGAAAAAAAAACGATCTACTTGAAAAGGATTCCCAGCATTATATCCGTCGCCGTTTACACCGTAACGAACGATTTTCGAGTCCGATTAAAATATAGGACATAACTAACATTGAAGTACGTTGTTTCAAACATATTAACATTGTTAAAGAAATATCGAATTTAGACGTGTGTTATACATCGCGGTGCTAATTGTAACTACAATCAAATAAAATTAATGATTGCAGTTACTTCACCGTTCAATAATTAAGTCTTATATCACTACAAAAATAATTACAAATGGACAATCAATATGTTGTTTCGGGCCATTATATTCATAAAACTCATTTGTACATTAATTTCATATTTATTTAGTTGGCATCTATTTGTATGATGTTTAAAGCTCCATTCGGTGGAAAGTATTCTATCGTAACGGTTAAGGAAAAGGGACTGAAGGGGAAGGCTCCTGTAAACGCAACAAAAACACCAACGTTATTAGCGAGATTGGTGTAATCTGACTAATCCATTTTGGGTAAGGGAGTGCTCTCTGGTAAATACTTAAAGGTGTGAAACGATAAATAAACATTTATTCAAGACGAGAGATAATTATATAAAGTAGCCTTATAATTGGCATATATATTGTAACGGACCTATTATAAATAATGTTACTTATAATGATAATACAAATCGACTTATATCAACACCTTAAAGAATGTATTAATTAGTTGGCAGTACAAATTAAAGGCCTATTTAATTCATACATAAATAATAATCATGACGTAACATCTACCAATTCGCCTCAATATCAGTAATTCACGGTAATCAAAATACTCGTACATAATATGACATGTATCGAAATGATGAAAGTTACCAAAAATTGGCACCATGTATATTTGTATAGAATGTACGGTACGGAAGAAATGTGCAGAACTGACTGCCAACCTTCACTAGTTGGAGAGGCACGAGAAGAAGAAGATATTTGTACAGTAAATGTCAGCGCATTCATAAGTGTGTTAAGTAAGTCTGTTCACTCATGAAAGCATAACACATTTATTTTGATATAAATGTCTGAGATGTAAATTGGGTAAGAAAGTAAATATTAATAAATCGTGGCTATAGATTTAAGTTCTGACTGATTTCCCGTTTGGAAATCAAAAGCGCAATATTTTCGCCTTTATTTCATTCTATTTTTGTTTTCTTTAAGTTAAATTGGGCCCCTGTATTCTATTAAACTTCAACTAAATCAGTTTTCAATGTTTTGATGTAAAAACCTACGAGACAAACGAGTTATTTTCGAATTTACAATATTAATATGATCTTGTTATCTGGATATTGATACTAAACTACGCTTGTTGCATTTAAACTCCGAGCGAAACCGCAAATGCAAGCAAAAGTGGAAAATAATTAGTCAATTGCAAAATATTTTTTCTTTCATAATAACGTGCATTGTTTTTATAGGGGATCGCTTGCTCGACATCCCCTGCAATGTGTGCGGAGACAGGAGCTCCGGGAAACATTACGGCATCTACAGCTGCGACGGTAAACTATTTTAAACTTATATTGTATATTGTACATATCCATATCGTAGAGAAAAAAACAATATGCAAGTGTCATTTTGTTTCATTCTGTTAACAAAACCGTTAAATAGTAGGTATATAAATGCCATACTATTTTATTTTTAACAGTAATCACTTTGCCATTTATGTAATGTAAGACGTTTAGAAAATTTCATTTACAGTAAATTGTAATGATCTTTTCAAATGTTTTAGGTTGTTCGGGATTCTTCAAGCGATCGATCCACAGGAACCGCGTGTACACATGCAAGGCGGGGGGCGAGATGAAGGGGCGGTGTCCAGTCGACAAGACGCATCGCAACCAGTGCCGCGCCTGCAGACTCGCCAAATGCTTTCAGGCCAACATGAATAAAGATGGTGAGTGAAACTACATCCTGATTGAGTCAACAAGTACATAGTGTTTTCTTCGATTGAAATGGTAACTAATATTATAAATAAGTAATTTGTTACTAATTGTATAACGGAAAAAACCAATAACCTCGATTTTAAAGTGAAAAAACCCGAAAGAGTATTTCAGATTTGACACCACTATTTCTGATTCTGCTATTTTCCTAAAATATTTACTCGCCGTTTCGTATTGCTGCTGTATCACGAATTTCACCGGACAAAATTCAGCTGAACATTTACGCGTAACAAAGGCAGACCCTATTCAGCGCCAGAGGATAGTTTTCTGTATACAGTTTGATTGCTTTGTGTATATCCATCAAATTCACAGCAGGTTGTATTGTCCCCGGCTCGCTCGCTGAAATATTGAGTAAAATAAAACTAGCGTTCGCCGAGGCCAGTTCAATTTTCACCGCAATTCTCGATCCTATCTGTCATTACGTCATCTCGATGTACACAATATTGTGTTTTGTGCTGTCAGTCTTTGTCGCTTTTATTTATTGAGTATGTATGCCAGTCCACCGAATAAATAAATTGATCCCGGGATTGTAAGTATCATGTACTATATGCTTGTATGAGCACATTGAAACAGATATTTGAGTATGTTCAATAGAAATACAGATTCGGACCACATACATAGTACCAAAGACTTAGGAAAGTAATACCCTCGATAAGTATTAAAAATAATATTAGAAACGGTTCTGAATAAGAACCGTGACAGACTTTAAACTTTTTTTAGTAAAGAAAAACACAAAAATGTTTGCTTCAAATTCACATTTTGCTGAGCTCGTAACTTACAATTATTTTCCACCTCACACAAGTACATTTGCCAGGCTCCAAGTTACCGTAGCTAGGTGGTATTGTAGGAGTCTGCGGCAAACAAGTTCCGTGAGGGCGTATAATTAGGCGCGAGTAAACACATAAAGGTAATCCGGACGCGGCACAAAGTGATGCGCGAATAATTCAATGCCAGCACCTGCGCCACCGCGCCACTCTAAACGCGCTCTAAGGCTTAGGGCGGTTGTCGAATGTAGGGCTGCAATTAAAACGTAACATCACGCCTGTAATCCCCGAAGGGGTAGGCAGAAGAGTGTAGTACACCCCCACATTTCACCAGTTACGTTTAAGTCCC
>DWUN01004295.1:0-10951 GCA_018249975.1 Passova gellias
GCTGGGTAAGAGGTATAAAACCTCGTTATGACAGGTGACAATGATTAAAAATTGTAATAATTCATGCAGATCTCACAAGTAGAAAGGTCAAAACATATCGGAGTAATTGCAATTCCGAATTGGCTCCAAGCCATGTTTTAAGAAGAAATCGAAAACGACATTTCTTTTTCAATTACGTATTTGTCAAGCATTTGTTTTCTTTATCTTTCCAATTGTTTTATAATTAGGTTAATATAAAAAACGTTAAATGCATGCATAATTAAATGTGGCGTACTTCCTCTCACCTCGATCTGATACACGCAATCTACGAGTTTTATACTATTGATAATTACCAGCTGCATTAATAATTTATCTGATATATAATATCAATAAAATATCGAATTACTGGAAGTTGGAATGAAATTGTTATATGATAACGGTGTTTATAAAGAACGGCTCTGTTTTAAATCTGGAAACTATGGTTAGGTGAAAATTAAGCCCAATATGGACACATCCAGACTCAGAATAACACCAAACGGCCCGTTGGACTAGTCGTTAATGAACGCTACTGTCGAGCCCGGGCATGTGGGTTCAATTCCCTGTTAGGACAAAAGCTTGTGTGATGAAAACGAGTATTTGTTCTGCGTGAAGGTGAAAATTATCGATATGAAAAATAAAAAACTTTCTCCTGTACGAAGCTACGTTGTTCTCAAATGATGGATTACAGTTTATTAAATGATAAAAAATATTTTATTAGCACAAAATCACGGGGTAAAAGTGAGTTAGAACCGAATGATGTGACATAAGTTTAATACCTACTAAATAAACAATAAATTTACACTCCGCTGCCTACCCCTTCGGGGATTACAGGCGTAATGTTACGTTACGTTACTATATAAAATGTTTAAAACGAATTACTTCAATTGATTTCGTGGCATATTTTAAGAGATACACAAAAAATAAAGAAACACACCGCAAAGTTCACGGTCGACGCCGAAACGAGCTCACACGAAACCGTGAGTTTAGTACCTACATAGTTAAAATTGCACAGAACAATTATACCCTACAAATTTATGGTTGCCTGGTAGACATAGACTTTACAAATTTGAAACTTGTTATGATGAAATTTGGTAGGAAGCCTAGGCGCGAGACATATTGTATTTAAAAACAATACATTGTGTGGGAATGTCAGTTTCGCGGGAACGTCTTTTAAAAGTCAGTAGGTACCTACATAGGTAACAGCTATGCCGTATACAATTTAACAACAAAGTGGAGAATTCGCATGTAGAAGATTGACACGTTTCTCATTGAATATCGTGTTGTTATCAAGCCTGTTATATTTTTGGAGACGTCCTGTCAAAATGAGACAATTTAAACTCTAAAGAGCAGTCTACCACAACAGTCTTGTGCGGGTTGGCACACTTCACACGCCTCAGAGAATATTATGAAGAAGTCGACGACGTATAGGTTTCCCACGATGTTTTGTTTAACCGTAATACCGAATGACATTTAATCGTAAAACACAACTTTAATGGAAAGGCCCAGGTTTGTGCCAAGATCGACCAGTCCCCCGCGATTGTAGGCTAGATTAATTTAAATACTACTTGAATAATAATCCAAATTACATTAATTATGACCCTTGCAGGCAACTAACACAATTAGACGCTAGCCGTAGCTAGCTAGATATGCCGAACTATTAGCTATTATAACGAATATTTAACAATAGATTACATTTGTTGCAATAATTTTGACTATTATTCATTGAAACTAATGGTCATACTCTGTTACTATTTTATTCTATTATTATCATTTATCTAATAATTTACCTACAATTTCAAACTAACACAATTATGACACACAATAATCGATCAAATGTACCGACTGTAATTGTAAGGTCAAGGTTTCTGGACTACAATACACTCTCACCGCCATTTTAGGCGAAGTAGTCGTCATTAGAGATTAATATTTATGTTGACTAAAGTAGGTACCATTAATAGTTTAGTCATTAACGTCGTTACCGTGATTTATCGGTATTTAACAGTAATTTACCGATTGATTTACGTACGTCATTTATGCCACAGGAATGAATGAATGAGCATACCGATCCGATGTGAACGTCCTCGATTACGTTCGTGGATTTACTCAGTTATTTGTCAATGCACTGCATGCAACAATAATGTATCGATAAATCAACTGCTTTTTGCTATCAAAATAACATTTAATAAATCCTAAGTACGAATCTAAACAGGATATTAAAAATACATAACTTAGGTTTATTAACTCACTTTACATTGAATGATCAGAGGTCTCTCCAATCATTGTTATATTTAAATTATTACAACGCCCTTTTTAACAATAAATATATAGATTAACATTTGATAACGTTAAAGGCCTTGTAGGAGTGACGTAAAAAGTGGCAGGTGTCGTGTTTCTCAGAAGAGTAATCTCTTCTAATGTTCTGTACCTCCGTGTATTTCTTATAGTCAAAAAGCTCGTTGAAAGTACAAACTAATTAAGGGCATCCTAATTAGGCCTTAAATAATTTATTACCATGAGTAAAGGTATGTATTAAGCGTTCAAATATACGACGATCTTTTGAATCTGAAATTAATGATAAGATTGGGTCAGCACTAACCTTCTAAAGCTGACTGAAAATCCGGTATCGTAGACTAAGAGTTATTTGGGTTAAATAAATCATAGTATTTGATTTCATTATGTAAGTAGATAGTGAGTGGGTATCTAATTTTAATTAAAACACGACTTCATTCTTCGTTGCCACAATTATACCGAGAGAAAGTGACAAGTGACAGGGGTTAATATTATCTGTGACCTCAACGCTTACCGGAAAATTGCACATTACCGGTAATTATAAGATTCGTTCCTAGTATACCTACTACATTTTGTTTGAGGCAGCTTAGCATAGCGTACTGCCAACTTGAATACTATACTTGCCTACTTACTGTCAATGTTATTTAATTAATAGTCGCTGCCGATAACAAAAAAACCTTGTAATTGTCTTTCATGACATAATTTTGATTTAGTTTCAGGCTTTTAGTGTATTCCCTTACAGTTCACACATACAATAATTTTATTTTTATAAATCCTCAAAAATATAACCTAGCAATTATCAGACACGTGAATAACCATTTGGGGTGTTAGCGGTTCATCTTAAAATCAATGTACAGGTCCTATGAGTGTTATATATCTATGCATAGCAAGTTCGTGGCTAAACGCTTGCCTATCAAGTATTTATTAACAAAAAAAATCACATGTCCCTGGTACTTACAAAACATATATATTGGTTATTGCTTAAAATGTCAGTTAGATGAAAATCATTGCGTAGGTACAAGTAAATTTGTGATCGCAATATCTCCGACCCACACGTGAGCTATCTGGAAACACACTTTCCCAACCGGCTAGTTACCATATTTCTTGCTTCGTGTCGCCCTGTTTCACCTAGTTCCGTAGCGCTCCCGCCTCTTGTGAAAGTACACTTGATATACTCGTAGCACTGGACAAACCTGAAGGCGGTCTATTATTGACGCACTCACCTATTTACCGAGCGTAATGAGCTCTAATACTTCTCGGGAAAGTTTGAGAGCCAAGCGACAATTACAAGTTTATTTATTATTTCTATTACTTAGGTATTACAATATATCATTGTATGTGTTGTAATGATGTATCGTGTAATTTATGTATTGTGATTATGATTATATTAACTTGCCTAGCGAATTAGGTCACCCCGTAATGATAGGTTAAGTCCTTATAAATAAAAAAATAAATAAATATATGTAAAATAAAAAAGTAACAAGAAATATATTTGCTTGACGGTGCAGCGTCTAAAATAGTTTTTAGAATTCTTGTGTGTAGTCATGCATGCAATTTGTATGTATGCAAAAATTGAAGTGTCTGTCTGTGATTTCAAAATTACTGTATTTTCTCAAGTTCTTATAGTTATTTACAGCATACTAAAGCAGAAAAAACTTTTAAACTTTTGCGTCTTTCTGTTCGTCCAGTGCTGAAACGATTTTATTGGGGCTTACTGGAAGATAGAGAACGTTAGATGGTAACGTATAGGTTACTTTTTATCAGAAAACTACCGGATCTCGATTTATAACACCGCAGGAAACAGCTCATATAAAATTAAAAAAAAACAAACTCTTCAGTCAGTCTCTTTGTAGGCGGTTGCTTATTTTCGCCTCTTCCCAAGGCACGCTTTCTTTTCAGCTCAAATACTTAAGTGAAATTTGAGAAATAAAAGAACACCTAAAAATGTCAATTATGCTTCACTTCTGTTATCTGCAAAAACTTGTTACACAATAACCAGCTGCCGACTGTCGAGCGGAATAAATGTAACGGCGACACAAAACGCAATCGAAAAGAGAATACAGGAAGTCGGAGGCTTCACGGGCGGAGAGGCTTCACGGACGATTAGTCATCGGACGATGGTCGGTGCATATTTTTTACGAGTTGCGCAACACTTTCGTTTGCACTTCGACTTTATGACAGAACAATAGCTGAGCGTAATTAATAAGCGACAGCGATTGTTAGCAATGAATTAAAATATTCTTATTTTTTTGACTGTCGAACTGTTTTACTGCTGGATGCAGGTCTGATCTACTACTGAGCGGGTTTTATGTTTTAGTCCACGACGCTGGCAAAGCGCCGATTGGCAGACATCAAAACATACATTATTATAACGTCTTAGGGTCGTTTAAACACCTTAGGGTGTGCAGGTTTCCTCAGAATGTTTTCCTTCAGTTACTGTGATATTTAAATTTTAAGTTAAAACGCACGTAACAAGTCAGATGTGCGTGCGTAGATTTGAACCCGGACTCCCTGGAGTGGGATGCTGAATTTCAGATCATTAGGCTATTACTGCTAACTCTGCCAGAACAGTAACAGGGAACAATATAATCTATACTAATAATATAAAGCTGAAGAGTTTGTTTGATTGTTTGAACGCGCTAATCTCAGGAAATGTTAGTCCGATTTGAAAAGTTCATTCAGTGTTACATAGCACATTTATCGAGGAAGGCTATAGGCTATATAACATCACGCTAAGATGAATAATTTATATGGCGGCACAACGTTTGCCGGGTTATCTAGTGTTATATACAATTACAAAACGATCACGCTTCAACTGGTCACTTGGGCCACAGCAAGACAGTCACGCTGTCGCCCGTCACTTGGGCCGCAGCAAAACGGTATTAGTATAACAACCGCCATCAGTTGGAAACCGTTTCAAAAGCGAAATAGATAATAATTTGCGGCGAGAGCCCGCACCGATAGCCCGCCATTCGTGACGCATTGACGCGAAGGAACCGTGGATTATATGCCGTTGGGCTTGCTTTCATCCTTCGTCGCTTCTCAACCTTTTCGTTGTTCCACTTCTGGATACCTATCTACTTTTATGAGAGGATTTAATTCAACGCCAATTTTTGTATAAAAAGTGTGATGAATCGAGACGACGTAAGTACGTCAAGTTTGCAAGGACAGACATATTTGGCACTCGGTGCTTTCTGCTTACCCCGTTAGGGTCCAGGCGTGATAGTACTATTATTTTTTAACCTCTTGTTTCACTGCTAGATACGGGTCTCCTCTCGTAGTGACATTTTAGGCCAGTCTACCACGTTGGCTAACCGCGGATTGGCGGACAAGCATCTCAGAAAACATATATAAATATTATAACATACTCTAAAGTGTGCCGTTTCCTTAAGGTTCCCTCATCGATATAAAGCGTCATAACGTCGAATAAACACGCAAGAGAAACTGCTTTTGTTTCTAAACCTTTTATTGATCCACTTGTCGACCGGGTCTCTTATAGTGAGAGGGATTTAGACCATAGTCCACCACGCTGGCCAAGTGCGGATTGGTAGACTTCACAGATCTCAGAAAATACTTTATAACATATCTAAGGCAAGGAGCGTAGCTTGTAATAAAACAACGTTTTTATAAACATTTATTTATTTAAAGGAAACAAAAATATCAGAAAGATAAAACAATATTCGAAGGTATGACACTTTGTACTTAAATAACTAACGAATAGATCCACTGAATACAATCTTACCGCAGACAATATTTAACTTAGCCCTATAGTCTATAGTATAGACATACAGACAGACAGTTAACACATTAATATTCAATTCAAAGGATTCATTATCACAATAATCACCAATCATCTGTGTGTAAGTGGACGATTTTTTCGTCTCATATTGCATTGAAAGTCTCTCTACAGTAATCGATTAGACATTAAACAGCGTACAGGCTAAAACAGTTATGTTAGTGATGTACTGTATTTATCGTAAAACCGGTAAGAACCGGATGCAATTTAAATATCGTTAGTGCGATAACGGTCGCCGTAGTGACGTACCCCAGTTGGAGTAGTTAACGTAACGTTATCAAAAGTAGCGTCTTCGTACATTCAACTGATAAACGGCATCTAATAAACGTCATAGACAAACTGAGCTACACCATGCTCTATGGTTTTATCACACTACAGAACGGTTAAAACAGAACGTTCACATTTTAGCATACTGATACTATACGTATATACTTTACTCTATGGTATTACATTTATTATGTTCAAAATAGCTTATTCCAAAAATATGATGGTTTTTGTACATTATGTGCCTCACGATAAGAATACATAAATGTACTCAAGATAAATAACTTAAATACCAAAATACGAACAGTCATATCACACATTCTACATTTTGTTATGTTATAATCCTAAAATTGTTAGTCTGTATTTTGCAACAAATAACTTTTATGCGTATCTTACAAGTTTAAAAAAAAAATTCTTCAAAATTTTTATTAGGAAAATACAAAAATATAATTTAATATACATAGGTACCGTTTTAAGATAAATGTCGCGTATTTTTTGTCGTATTTATATTCCGTTAAAATGTTTCAATGCGATTTAAATTATATGTTGAGTAAACGTAATTAAATTATGCACTGGATTCATGTTAAGGCGTCTAATGTCAAAGGGCCATTGCACCCAGACATATCAGTAAAAAAAAAATAGGACAGAAGTAATAATTAACTACCTCCTATTAGATGGTAGATGATTTGCCCAACTACTTTGATATATATATGCAAATAATATCATTATTATATTACTTGTACTTAGAGACACTACGGTATATTATATACTAATTAGTACTTGGATTGGATATCAGTATTATTTACACAACCACTTATCTAAAGCATAGTTATGGCGATCTATCATCTAAAACAATCACAGTTGGGATTAAATTATTTACAATAAAGAACAAAAATAAGGCGTGAAAAAAATCAAATCGAAAATGTGTTTATATATAAAAATATTTCTTGACAAGATTACTCTTTTATACAGGACTCTTGTAGATGCAGTCATATAGGTGGGAAGCATTTTCAATGTTTAGTTAGAAATATATTCATAGTAGAAAAAAAATAAGGCTCTTTATACACAGAGTACCCTACGAAATGACTGTAGTGACAGCATGTTGCAATGAACGTACTGCTTAAGCGAATTTGCAAGGTAAGTTTTATTAGTTTACTTTCACTTTGTGTACTGTGTTATATTCCAATATGCATTGCGTGCGAAATTGACATAACAATACAAGCGTCATATGTAATTTAAATTGTTACCACAGTTGAGTAAATACCAAATACCATTCCATTTAACTTTATCCGTTGTTTTATAAATCTTTTATACGTTAAGTATAAGAGAATGCTTACTTATAAAGTCTTGAAGTGATACAAACTAAAATCTTACAAATATATCCAACTATCTGCACTATCTGTAAATCTGTAAAACTGCACAATATATCGCCTCGTGTGCAGACCGCCTTTGCAACATGTCGACAACCGATAGCTCTGTGTGTGTAACCTTAACAGATGTTTGGGTTCAAACTACTAGTGGTTATATTCGCTCTGTATATAGAGGGAAAATATAGGTAATATTTAATTACCGAACATCAGATAAATTTAATTAAACATCCCTAATACATATAAAAATACATACATACAACTTAAATAAAAATTTCTTGTGTCGTCGACCATTTAAATGTAAAGGTGGTGACACATTAACAACCCGTAACCGGATAGTATATCTCTTGTTGAGCTTTATCTCTATAGATAAATTAAACAAAAGACTAGAATGAAATCATCATTAGGCCTCATAATATTGCAATCAACAGTTGTATTCAAAGCAAAGTGTAATATAATATAAAAAAAAAATTGATTCTTAAAACAGCACTTATTAATTTTTTTTAGAAATGAGTGGTTGAACATTCGAAATTCGATAATATAGTATGTTAGAAAATACATACAAATTATGAAAATAAAGTGGAGAAAAAATACATTTTAGTACTTCACTGGGCCCTGACATGAATCTAGATTCTAGATAACTTATATTAATGCAATGAAAATATGTATATAATATAAAGTAGTTTCATATATAAAACAAAACTTATACACACACTATATTACAACTAAATATTTGGTTCGTTAATATTGCATGACGTAGGAGAAATACAAGTTGCAAATTTAATACCATTCCACTTATTATGATAACAAAAGTCCAATGATTCTAAACGAGTTTCAGATTTCTAAAAAGACAAAGGATAAAGAGATATTATAAAGAAAAAAATAAAAATAAAAATCGTACAAAAATAACGTAATTAATTGTATGAGATATTTTTTCATATCCAAAACAAAAATAAACTTTTCTAATATAGCTAGGTACATCGATAACCACAGTACAAAATACTACCTTTTAGACTCGTGTAACATATTGAGACAGAGCGGGCTAGCGCTACATGGCCCGGTGCGTACGTGCGAGCGAGACGACACGATATCGATATCATATTGGCTATTTACAGTTGTATTTATGGATATACGAATTTTGTTTTACTCACAAGACATTGAAAAGCAACGTTGTATACGTTCATGGATATAGAAGTAATATTTACAGTACAATAACAGAACTGACGGGTAATATCTAGACCGACAGTATATTTTTTATGAGAATTTTAATTCACATTTAAGCAAAGATCCCTAAGTACATACAGACAATAATAATTAATACATTAAAAATAACTGGGGACAATTTCACAAGCGGCTATCAGATTCCAAATGAGGCAATTGAACGCCTGCCCGCGTTATGGTGACCGGTCACCTGATAAATATACCTACATATGTAGATACACACAAGCGATATAATAATTATATAGATATTTTTATTACGACCAGACACGGAACAAACAAATGCGCAGCACACACCAATGTTTGTCCCGGACGGGGAATCGAACCCACGACCACCGATTTCGCAGTCGGGGTGACCGACCTATCGACCGCGATGCCAATTTAAATATGTACACAATACTATCGGATAAGTGAACGCTGCGTAATTTTTTAATCAAAAACGTCAATCACATGTATACAATGAGATATGTTGGCCAATTAATATGTTGATGAGTGATGAATGTAGACGAAGCGCGTCCGGTTTGCGAGGATAGAGATATTTGGCACTCGGTGCTTTGTGCCTACCCCGTTCGGGATTTGGCGTGATGTTATGTGTGTGTTATTAAGTTACTTGGTCGCCTCGTGTTTCCCGAGCTGGTCGATGTTGTGGTGCGAGTCTATCCGGTTCATGTTGGCCTTGAACTCGTCGAGCGGCAGCTTGGCGTGCACGGGCGTGTGGGGCGTGTGCGGCGCGCCCTCGGGGCTCTGCCGCTCGCCGGCGAGAAAGTCCTCGCTGGAGCCGTTCGCGTAGGGCGGCGTGGACGGCTCCGGGTAGGACAGGTCGAAGTTGGATATCGACTTTAGTTTGTCTCCGCTCTCAAGACCCGATTGTAGCGACTTCGATGCGTATATTTTGTCGGCTTCTAGACGGACAGATGCGAGATTAGTGATTCGCTGAACCGAAATCATAAAAACGTAAAATGCCTCGGATACGGAAACCGGATAATATGAAACGGTACATAATAGCACGGAACCATAATGGGATACGTTGCGATGTTACAACTCGATCGGTGTTGCCAGCTTTAGGCGAGCTTTATTTTTATCTCTGTTGCAACTTCTATACGAATTTACAATAGAATAATCAATTTCGATGAAGAAATCATACTTCTTTTATTAAAAGCTGTACATTGATAACGCGAGTAAGTGTATAAAAAAGAATTCAAATTTAAAATCTGAACAGACGCAAGCCCGTTAAAGAATTAAAAAAAAAATTGTACCAAGCTGCTACTATGAAAGGCTTATTCTATTATATATAAGTACTATAATTCTATACATTATATACTGTTTAAGAACTACTATAAAATATAGCGACATAATAACTAGGGCCCTCCAAAGTGCATCGATATCGTAGCGTTGGGGGCGCCACCAGCGCACAATACTTTTCGTTGTTCAAAAACAGTTTTTTTAATTTTAATAATATATATTTACCTTCTGCTTTTTGCCTTTCTTTCTCCGATTGATAGCTTGAAAACATAATATATAAGAAGATAACAGATTATAATAACAATAATAACATCTTGGGACTACTATTACTGCTAACTTCATGATTATGATTATTATGAGAATTTTGAAGTTTGCTTTTGCATGTACTCTATATGTACCGATTGAAATAAAATTTCACGTTTATGTACTCACCGGTAGGGGTGTCTACATTCTGTTCGGCTCCGGTCTTCTCGCCCTTGCTGTCCTTGGGGACCGACGAGGAGCGCCCCGGCCCGGCCAGCATGCCTAGCACTCTGCGCAGATGCAAGAAAAAACTTATTTTTTTTTAAATTGAGTAATGTATAGTGTATAGATCTGTCTAGCGGCCCGCACCGGCTTCGGACGGCAGTAGACCGCTTTGGTGTATTGTCAATTATTTAAGGCATCACATTAAAAAACTGAAAAATAACAGTATTTCTCTGCTGTATAATGGATGTTATTATACATATAAACCTTCCTCTTGAATCACTCTATCCAC
>DWUN01004296.1:0-10951 GCA_018249975.1 Passova gellias
ATAGAAGAGAAATACTGTTATAATTTATATGGCAGAAGAACGTTTGCCGGGTCAACTAGTATTAAATATAAAGCGATATGTAAATAAAAATTTTCTATTTATTGTTGAAATAAAGACGAAAAATACTGCTGCCGTTGAACTAAGCAATTGAAAAATTGATGATGTGGAAATGGTGTTTCACAACCATAAAAATACACGTATTTAACGTGATAACTACCTTTAATAAACTTGTATCAACTGTTCATATTTATTTGTGTTATGGAAACTCTACTGAAGAAATGTTTTTAAGTCATCTATTAAGTCAGTCTGATAAATGGAACAGTAAGGTAATCTAAAAAATTTACAAAAGCGAAGCCACATGAAAACACCAAAAACACTTATGTTTGTTAAAAATCAAGCAACTGATTTTTTTTTTGTCTTTATATAAATACACAGAATCTATTTTTGATGCGTTGTTAAGTTGGTTATTTGCAACTAAGCTGGCCACCACTGGAGTGGAAACCAAGATAAGAAGCTTTATACCATAAATATCGTATTAAACGGGGCCCGAATTTGCTTCAGAATATCGGAGTAAATTTCTACTAAGAAATTTCTACTTTTAGACTTAAAAGAAATTTATACTATCTACACTTTTTATATTAACCAACAGACTTGTTTATTTCGATATAGTTTATTTATTACTATATTACTTAATATTTCATTAGTAAAGGTGATTGAGTTAAAAATAAATTGTCTTATTGGTTACATTTTACGTTCGAATAGTTTTCCTTAGAAATAGTTGATACTGTTCACTTAGTGACTAAAAGAACTAACTGTACATAATTCATCTCGATAAAATGTGTCAATGTTTTTTTCATATAAATCTTATTATTACGTGCTTGTGTGATAAATATAAATAAGTCATACTTCTGATGAAATGTGAACTTAAAAATATTGTTTTTATGTCTCAAAGTGCGTATTAGACGAAACTCGAAGGTATAAGACATTTTAAATTAAACCTTGCAGATAACAAAAAGCATCGTAATTGTAGATTTTTAGATATTAACATTTCACTGTCAATGGGCACAAACCATCGGACATCTTGAAGGCCCGTTTGCCTTTTATGTAACATAGCAAGTATTATGTTGCTAATTATTGTGCTACTTGATAGAAGATATCAATATTAGAATTTATTACTAGTTTGAAATAAAAAGTTATTTTACAATAAAATATTGTCCCATTACCTTTTATATCGATTAATATCTTTTGATCGTTGACAAAGTAAAATTACATGTCCGCCTAATGCATTTCCATCATAAATCGTTTACATGACACAAAAACAATTACCGTCACGCAACATAATTGTTACGACAGAGTTCAATTGTTCAGTGCAAAAGTTGAATTTGTAATAGAAACTCAATTTTCTTTAATATACTTTATAATAATTGTTGAAATTATATTATTTATAACATTAATATGAGTCAGAACAAAAACACGTAGGTACATCAATTGTGCTGTGTCCTTTCTCCATCGTGTCTTCCTTTTTCCAATTTCAAATTTCTCGCCATTCTTCACGTTCCCAATTTTTTCTTTAAGTTTCAAGTACCCCATTGTATACTGCCAGCATATATATTCTTCAGATGAAATAAGCGAGAGATGAGATAAAATAAATGTAACATAACAAATTCTTAGAATGTAATGTATAACCTATTGTATGGCCAGCTACGTATCAATAATGATGTATTTTGTTTTATTTTAATAAAAGCACATTGCTAATTGTTTTCTCGCAAAGTGAAATGTAAATTACTTAGAGAAAAATTGTTGGACCCTAATATTACTTCGTACCGCAATCGCGGCTGCTGGAAACTTCGATTAAAGAAGCCTTGCCGAGAATCTTGTTGTAACTCTAAAGTATTGCGAAAGAACAAACACTTTTAATACTTCTAATCATTAAGAATATCATTCTCAGTTTTCAATATTCCTATATTGTTTTTGTATGTACATAAATAAATAAAAAGAAATTAATTCAGCAGCAAATATGATTATTTAATACTCAAAATGTTTAATTACAATTGTAACTCAATTTGTAAATGAATTTTCTCTATTTTTAATGTCTATAAATAATAGCATTACAAGCTACAGGGAGCCCAACCTGATATTATTAAACGCTGAAGTAACCCTTTTTTGTTTCATGCTGTGAGTAAAAATTTGATTTGCAACCCGAATTCTGTTTTTAAACACAAAAACACGAAAATCCCCCTTGATATAATTACATAACTGTTTATACTATGTATGTGTGTAGTTGATTTGATATTTTTATAATAATAACAATATCTTAGGATATAATAATTCCAATTTTATTATAAAAATGCAATCCCAGAAATTTGCAATTCCATAAATATAATTTATGTTGACTCTAGATTTTCTTTCTACCTTCTTTCTTTTAAAGCAGAGTTGTTTAATTTATCATTTACTATAAAAAGTGTGCGGCCTAAAATGTGAATATTCACTTCATACGATACCATTATTTTGCCTTACGATAGCATAATAATTGTCTGTTGCAAATACTTTGTTTCCACTAGTATTTATATTACTATTTACGGTTTCAAATTTATAAAAGATATATAATATATTAATGTGTAAATTTAGGTCATAATTAATAAGGATGGTAAAGAATATTGTTTGATGAATTTCACTTATTAAAAATTTGGTTATAAAACTTTTGTACGTATATATAGCAGAGTGTCTTGTATATTTTATAAAGGTCACAGATAATATGAATTTATAGGGAAAAAGATGATATTGTGTTCTGAACAAAAATAAATGCTGATATTTTTCGTTTTCTTTATTTGGTGAGCGTACTTCAAAGAGATATTTCTTACAGCCTTATAACGAGTAATAAGCAGCATTTAATGATGTATTCATAACATCCGCCCACGCCGAGCGAAACTAAGCTTCTTAGGGCTAATCTGATATAATTGGTGCCTCAGACGGGACTCGAATATCCCTCCTGATTGCCTCGTTAGTGGCTGTTCACCTGCTGTGTATATCATAAAAGTAGAGATAAATAATTTTTCGCTTGAAGTATCCCCTTTATAGAGTTGGTGCGTATTTAGATACATGCTCAGATTAGAATATAAAAAAAAAATGTTATTAACATTTAACTATGTATTAATTATGTAAAATTAAACACCTAGTATTGCAACACATCTTTTAGAACAATAAAAGGTTTTTTGTAAAGTTCACAATGTGTCTATGTACAAACTAATTTAAATCCGTGTTATTATTTTTAAAAGTGTTTTCTACTTTTAGTTTGGATCGCAACAATAGCCAATATTTTTTTGAACTATCATTTTATTAACTAAGCACTTTTCGTTACTTGTTACCAACATATTACTATTTGCCCTAGACAGTACTTTCCAAATACCATATCCAGGAAGATCTCTTTAATAAAGACGAAGAATATATTCAAAAACTCTTATTAACAAGCCCTTTGAAATCGCTAGTATCGTATTAAGAGTTTATTACTGTTCCAAAGGAGTATTCAAACAAGTAAACCGCCCGCGGACATATTATTAATATGAGCTGGTATTCATCACCATGGTATTGAGATCGAATGAATGTGACCGAAAATAATCTCGACGGGGATCAGAAAAATAGTCGCAAGGCGAGGGTAGCGGGGGGAGGGACGGAACAACGGCCTCGTTACGCCACTTCCGGCGGATGTCGCCTCGTGACGCATTGTCGTCGCCTCTGAAGGGTGGACACCGATGTTTTCATTTCGACCATAAACATTGATATCAACCATCATGATAAATTCATTTTTAAAACAAATGATGATATTCACAAAAGGAAGTAGCGCATTTTCTTTTATCTGACATTTTGCTCTTTTACTTTCCTTCTTACGTTATTAATAGCTAGTATTAAATTACCGCTAATAGAGACGATGAGTGAAAAGGGTTTTTCGTTTTGTGGATATATGACCGTTGTATGTATGAATGTAAATAATAGATATAGATATAGATATGAAGAATGTAATGTTGTTGTTGAATGTAAAAAGCACCTAAGATTTGCAAGGATAGAGACGTTTGGCACTCGGTGCTTTCTGCCTACCCTGTTAGGGACGTGCGTTATTGTATAACGGTTTATTCATTTTAATTGGACAAAAGCGATGACGAACTTTTTAACACTTTTGTGGAACTACGTATCCATGTAAGTAATATTTATATGTTTAGTGAGAATAAACTTATGAGAATAGCCTTAACATATCTAAAAGCACGTCATTGAATTTATAATTGATCACTATTTTCCTGTGTTACTGACTCTTATTAATCGACACAAACTTTTTTAAACAATAATATGTCTATAATATTACTATGACGACTTTCTAAAGTGGCAAATAAACCAATTAGCAACGACTTTCTAACTTCCGGTAAGTGAAAACCACCCTAGAAACCAAGAGTCATTAAGCACCGTACAAATAATGATTACTCGCAAAATAATTATCAGTCGTCAGGAGTGGCAGCAGCTGTCGTGGTATGGGAAAGTAATAACGTGGATGCAAGCGAGGTGTCTTTGGTCCGAGCCCCCCGGGAAATCACGGTAATCCGCGCCGTCGACAACGCACCCGCTAAATCTCTATCGAACGCAGGTGGTAGTGGTTTAGTGTGTCGATATTTTGTATCTATATTTTTGACCATGACTTAATGTACATACATATTATATATGGTCGCAGTTATAATTTGTCGCAATGCAGGTGTTACAGAACAATTTAAAGTTGTCTATAAAATGACATAACTGGCATGTCCTAATTGGTTTATGAAAATTTAACTGCATAAAATTAAATTTTGAAAATTAGAAAAATAAGGATATATAATTAAATATAATGTCCAAAACAAATATAATTTTGGGTACCCATATAGAAAATATAGATCGGTACCTAACTATCCACATAGCAACTAAAACACTAAAGGATTTGTCTCTGAAATGTTGATTTTTTTTTTAAATATCACAGGTATATCGATATCGATATAAATATCGATAAGTTTCGAAATACTAAACTCTACGTAAACCGCGCCTGAATCCAGAGATCGCTGTGAATGGGCCCTGATGAATCATGCTCGTTCACATGGAACGATGTACAACGCATTAAGCCCGATATACGCGTTCAAAAGAGGGTTTAAACGTGTAAGAAGTTTATTTCATCCCCATATATGAAATATGAAGTGTTATTAAGCTCGCTGCAATAAAAAATAAAAGAAAAATACCTTCGATTCCTGATAATAAATGCTATGGATACAAATAAAATCTAAGATGCTTAATACTATAAAGCCCCTTAAAATTTTTCGCGTTCACACAAATCTGAGAGCTTTTCACCGAGTTTAAGTAATAAAGTTAATTACAGAATGACACCATCGCAATGTGTCAATGTCGATGGAGACTACTTAGCCGGTAACGAGCTCTACTTCTTCTTTAATAACCGAGATGACAATTACGAGTTGACGGCGACAGGCAGACTCATAAGTCTTCATTACTCTCGTCCAAGTTGCCGCGCAAAACTTTGCTGAGTCGATACCGAACGGGCTTAAAGATGATCCGTCCTAACAACGCCCCTCCCTCGCCCCTCCCTCGCTCGCTACCCCGCAACTTAGTCAACTTTGAACGTTTCATTTTTATTGCTAAACAGAACAAATCTACTGAGCAGAAATATAAAGTTATCTAACTCTGCTGTTCTGAACATTTAATAACTGTCAATGTACATATTTAATGTACTTTTTTCAAATATACTTCTGTTATATTTATAAATAACAATGATAATAATAAAAACCCATCACTACATAGTATAAAACAAAGCCGCTTTCTTTGTCCCTATATCCCTATGTATGCTTAATTTTTTAAAACTACGCAACGGATTTTGATGCGGTTTTTTTTAATACATAGAATGATTCAAGAGGAAGGTTTATATGTATAATAACATTCATTATATAGCAGAGAAATACTGTTATAATTTATTTGGCAGAACAACGTTTGCCGGGTCAGCTAGTTTGTAATAAAAAAATTAAATTCACCTTGACCATAATATACATAGCAAAATCCGTATGAATTTAAGTTTAAATTTAACTGATTTATAGCAGCGAGAAGTTAGGGAAGCTTCATTAAAATTGACGAGTCATTAAGGGGCCTGTGACAATGGGATAACGTTACCATCATAATTACTGTTCCTGCTCTCTGCGGTGTACATGTAATTACAACTGTATGACTAGCTCTGATAAAATGTATGACCTTTTGGAGAACATCTTATTCTTGTACAAAGTCCATTATTTGGTTATAAAGAAAATCAATATACAATTTTACTTAACTTCACAAGCATTTGCAAAACAAATGGGTCGCTAAAATACCGACTTTCAGGAAAATACACTTTTGGGTCACACTCGCGAGTCCTTCGATATAATTGTTAGAATTGTTATAATCATAAACTAACACAACAGCTATTAGGCTATGCAACTTAGAAATTAATAGCAGTAGATACACATTGGAAACCAGTAATTTTTGAGTTTGCGGAGACTGAGAAAATACAGTTATGTTTCATGTGTATTTATCATCACTTAATCCGTTTCAAATCAATAGAACAATAAATTGGATTGAAAAACAAAACATTATTGTGTCAGGTGTTCAAGTACTTCCACACACCGATGACTTTAAAGTTATAATTGTTTTTAAAATTACGTCGTTAGAACTGTGAAGAAAAGCTTAGTAGATAGACTAAATAGCTTAGAGTTCTACATACCTAATATTATTTAAAGCGTGTACATCGTATACTTACCGCATTTAACCTACTTGGCAGATTACAGAGGACGTGCAATTGGAACTATGAAAAGATTGATTATGACGTACATAACTTAAATAACCGTAATTAACTATTAATGTAAATGCAGGTATTATTGTTAAATCAAATATCGTCACTAGCTTTTGCCTGCGATTTCGTCAGCGTGGAATAGTGACTTTTGGGCAGTATTTAGAGTATTTCAAAATAAATTACAGCCTATAAGTTGCCGAGGGCTAATAACTATATAACAAAAAAAACTTTCATCGAAATCCGTCCAGTAGTTTCTGCGAGAAAGCCGGACAACAGACGCACAGACAAAATTTCAAAACGAATATTTTGGCTTGTGTTACTTGTTTGAAGTCTAGTAGGCGTATTTTTTTTTTGTTTATTCAATGTACAGAATTGAACCCTCTACAGTTTTATTATATTATGTATATAACATAATCGTAACTGTTACGATTTAAAATACATTATTCAGAGGCTGCACTGCATTAAATCTGCTAGCGAACAGTGAACACGCATCAACGATCAGTGCGAGTGCCCATCATTATCATATCGAGCGACGAGGTAGTAACGGCGCGTCAGATTAATCTTTCACATAGCTTATTTTATTAAATTGAGATATAATTCCAATGAAAATATACACCAGTAATGATTATAAAAAACGATACTGGTATTGATCACATAATATGATCAAATACTAACCATTAAAAATAATTTGAAATACTAGCCGTTATCGCACGGCTTCAGTAGTTTAAGAGTTCTTGATCAAAAAGCTTCTTCCATTTTCCGCTACTAGGAGATTTGATTCCTTTAATTAGTTATCACCAAACTTAATTTTGTTACAATCAGCGTAGATAATTTTGCACGATAGGTGAATAAACAAAAAGCCAAAAATTTGTAAACCAAAAATTATTGTAATATATTTACGTAGCTACGAATTCCATTTTCAAAAAAGATTTTATGTAGCGATGTAATCCTCATTTGTATTTTTCATTATATTTATACTTAGTGAAGTTTATTATTCTATTATTACGAAATGCGAATGTAGTTAAAAACAGTCTACTATGTTGTTGTACGATATTCGTCATAAATAAGGTACCTAATTAGTTCATAAAGTTCATCATAAATCATTCTTAGTATTGACTCGTACTCCATAAGCCGGAAAAATTCTCATCATATAAAATATGTATCATGGCAGTACTGGACGAAATTTAATACATAAAAAAAATTGTACATCGCCAATCGTCTGAAAAACCTTAAGACGGAAATGGCTGAATCGTGAATGGCCTCCAGGCGCAACGATATTGCTGTTTGCCTTGAACAAATATTTGACGGACCGGCCCCCACCCCGCTACTTACTGGAGTTAAATCAATATTTAAATCATTTCAAACTTTGATTAATTTGCAGAGATATTGTTTACAATGATGTCGTCGCGCTGGATTAAAATGCTTATTGTTTCGAACTCATTGAGATAATATATACCTACACTGCCTACACGGGTACTGCTCGGATTTTGTTCGTTGCTACCAATTATTATAAAATGTTTTGTGATACTAAGATTAAAATAAATAAAACCAAAAATTGTTTAATTCTATTATTCCAGAAAATAAGTCTGAAAGTTCACATAGTTGCATATTAAGGAGACATATTTACATTTTTAATATCCGAAATACAGAAATGATAATTTATGTTACGTACCTGCATTTTGGACGTTATGAAGAAATGCCTTTTAAAATCTACTTGTTAATTAACAGCTTGCATATTAAATATGTTAATGATATAATGCTAAAGAGCGCTCCGTTTAAACTGCGGCTATTAAACAGTTTAGGGCGTGAATATTTTATGTCGCCCAGTGTCACTCGTGTCCCTGGGGAAGGGTACGTAGTAAACTGTACCAGCACTTAATTACGGGGAAGCATCGGTGAAGGGAAACAGATTTTAATTAACATTAAGGATCACTCATTCTATAGTCATCTGATAAGCAAAGTAATGAAAATAGCAGAAATTCTTGTGATAATATTTTAAACTATAGGTTCGACTTGCCTTTTATGGAAACTCTGATAGATTCAAAAATGATGACGCAAAATATACGAAATAAGTACTAGGTAATATCAAGTAAATCTATTAAGACTTTACTTGACATCGAACTTTTATTCTAAATTAACTTGTACAAACGAAGAACTGGCAACACAAATTAAGTATTCCATAAACATTTCCACTACAAAAGAATGAAACTCTAGTCAACTCACTTAAGGCTTCCGAAATAGAAAAGGACAAAGAATATTCTTTTAAGAATTTAAATAAATTCAACTTGAGGGAGAGCGATCTCCGGTCGCAGAAAGGAAAATGGAAGCTAATAAAAATTCCAAAAAGAAAACGATCCGTTTAAAGCAGTGTCAATTGAATACATAAGCCCTCTTTTATTTGCAATCTGTTTTATTCACATAACGCAGTAGAAAATGTAATGAAACAGCAACAACTGTAATTAATATTTTTGGCCGACTTCAAAAAGGAGGAGGTACTCAATTGTCTGTATTTTTTCTTATTAATCAATAGTATTGTTCTATGGATTACAACTTGTTTAGATATTAAATAATACAGAATAGAAGTACAGTACTTCTAGTCAAATTACTGGCTAGTAAATAAGTCCATTCGATATATTCTAAATAACAGTTTTGGAGCGGTATAGACAAAGCAAACAGAGATAACATATAATAATACCACGAATCCCAGTCGATGTGGTTTTGGACAATGATCGATGTTCATCGCCCATTACATTGAAATCAGTTTGCTACCCAAACGTTACAAAACCAAGATCGTGCACAACTTATTAATTTACCCTTTATTAAAATTTCAAATATTTTACTGATTAATAGTGTGATTTAAAAGATGAACGAACTGATATTTCCGGTATAAGGTAATAAAGTATTAGCAAACATTTTATCTAAAAAAGCCATCTCAAAAGTTGTCAAACCCATATCATACATACCAACAGGTTTTTTGCGTTTGCTTTTAAATATTATTAATTATATTGCATATTAGCAAATAAGAGGCAGAGAAGCTTTACTTAAATTTCACTGAAAGGGAGGCACACTCCTACAATGTCCGATTATATTATTTATATTGAAAACGCACGACTACCACCGTCCATTCGATAGAACAAGACTTGAAAAATATTAAACTACGCCCATTTTAAGACCCATTTACTATTTTAATGGATTCGCTGTGGTCTTGAAATATTGGAAGTAACTTTAATGTACACAGTAGAAATGAAACCTACCGCTTGCTTTTAATTTAAGTGATTTTTACGAAAAAACTTAAGCATCGGGGTTCTATAAATTTCATAGCCGGCCTTTATGGAATGAACCGGCCAACGGTCGTCGAGAAAGAGGCAATTCGTCACACGGTCACAACACCATTAATTTCTATAGAAAAATACACCGGGCGCTTTTACAGCACTTTCGATAACATCAGAACTACATTAGAGCAGTATTTTTCACATGAATTTAATGTCAGCTGCATTCGCTTATAATTAAGTATTTATTATAGTTTATTCTAGTTAAGTAGGTAAGAAGTATCTATAAAAAAAAAATTATGAATGTAAACTATAAGAGATAGGTAATGACTAATATAATCTGTAAATCTTCTATATAAATGTATTCTTCTACTATTGTTACTAATTCGCTTATGTTTGCAATAGATAAAAAAACCTTGCACAAGACAAAAAGATTTAATCACAAGTGTATCACTCAACACATTTACAAACACCATGACATATATATATATATATATTTGTTAAATATATAATTTAAAATAATTTATTGTATAAGTCTAAACTTACATGGATATCGTAATAATATTTTTATTAATTTCTGGTTGTGATCTAATAATTTTTGATCGTCTATTATTTTTACTTACAAATGTATTTATATTGATTAATTGTCTTGCATGTACACAACATAATTTCTTAATATACAAAATGCATGTATACATCTGTAGTAACATAAAAAAGAGCGCTACTTTTGGTGTTCGTTTTAGGGATGTGCAAATGTAATAACTTTTAACAAAAAACAAAGACCGACTTCAAATAGTAATTTATTATTAAGCAAATGAAAATGCACTAAAAAGTAAACAAATAATTC
>DWUN01004297.1:0-10950 GCA_018249975.1 Passova gellias
CCCAGCAAACAGACAAACGGGCCAGCTGATGGTATGTGGTCACCGTCGCCTATGGACACGTGCAACACCAGAGGAGTTGTCCACGCGTCGCCGGTTTTGAAGGAGAGCTCTTTTCACTCCTTTCTTGAAAAGCCCCATGTCGCAGCGCTTGGGGAATTGCAATGTAACTAATTATTGAAATAGTGTAGATGTATATTATGTTCTATCGAACTTAATGTTTAACTTTAATATCATTAATCATAAATGGATCATCTTTATTCGTTTATGATTCTAATTTGTATATGCATATGAATTGTATGATGAACATTCAAACTTAATGTTTACTGGTAGTATGTACCTACTTGATCTCACAAAATTAATTTGAACCGAGTGTGGCAGTTTCATTGTTTGTAAAACAAAACAATGAATTTTAAATGTAGATGAAGTGAGTCAGATTTGTAAGGACAGAGATATTTGGCACTGGGTACTTTCTGCCTTGCCCATTGCGGACCTGGTGTGATGTTATGTATGTATGTATGTATGTATGTGGCAGTTTTATTGTTTGTTAAAAAAACTGCATCTTAATATATATTAATATAGTTTTATTCTGTCATTAAATATACTTAATTTCAGGTGAAACTTAAGGATAAGTTTGTGCATCCCAAGACCAAGAAGCACAGCCTCTGTTACAGCATAGTTTACAGACATCTGGAGCGCACTCTCACTCAAGTAGAAGTAAACCAAGTACATAAAGAAATAGAGAAGGCAGCCGTCACTGCATTCAGTGTTGATATTAGGTAGATTGTTGGTGAGATAAATACATGTCGTTTGTAAATAAAATACATGTCGTGTATTAATCTGTCTTGTTTCATTATAATACAAAATGTGAATAGTTTATAAATAAAACAATAATTTCTGTCAAATTATTCAAAATTTGACAGAAATTATGTATGTAATTTATGTAGTTTCATAAACATTTCTGGCAACGAGTATGTTTATCTACACTATCTAGGACTGCTATTTTTTTCTTATACTGGATAGTTGATAGTATATTTTCACAATCTGCCAATTTAATGGCTTATTTTCAGATTACAGTTGGTAGGTACAAGAGGCTACAATACTAAATACCCAACTTATTAATTACTAGCTTCTGCCCACGACTTCGTCCGCGTGGATTAGTGACTTTGGACAGCATTTGGAGTATCTCAAAATAATTTACAGCCTATATGTTGCCAAAGACTAATAGCTATATAACGAAAAAAAAAATCTCATCAAAATTCGTCCAGTAGGTTTTTCTTGAAAACCGAACAACCGACAGACAGACAAAAAATTGAAAATGAAATTTTTTGGCTTGTGTTACTTGTATGAAGACTCGTAGGGGCATTTTTTTTTAGTTTTTATTCAATGTATAGAATTTAACTCTTCAACAGTTTTATTTTAGGTATGTATGTATTATGTATGTATGTATGTATGTATTATGTATGTATGTATGTATGTATTTATGTATATAGATTATGAAAGTACAAATCGTTGATGTATTGTAAGAACTGTAGTTACGGTAAGACACTAAAATAGGCTCTTAATTTGAAATCAGGGGGCCATGTATGAAGACGGCCTAGATCCATGTTTCTTACTTGACACCGTAAGAATTGTTACAATGGCGCAAAGGTATTTAGACAAAGTATTTTAGTTCGATTTTTATTTGTTTAATGGATATCATAAATAAAAAATATATATATTTTCGAACGCATTTTATTAAGTATATACTATTTGAAGTACGTTACACTTACAACTTATAATAGAGATGATTATCTTAAAGAGACAAAACTGATTTCACATTGTCGTAATAAATAATAGCAAGTCTATGACATTTTACGTAACTAATATCTTAATAGGTAGGTGTTTACTCGCTAGGTAGGTACAGGAACTATACTTAAGTCTACATAGTATTTTAAAAACGAAGTCAAAACTCCCAAGGAATGGACGCATCGCAAAATATACAAAGCGATTCGCATCACGTAATTCTGCAATGGGAGTGTGACAATATATACATTCTAATTATCAAGAGTCAGTAATAAAATATTGTCCAGTACGGTTGACGATTCTCCCCTGAATATTTACGTCAGGACAATGAAAAAATTGCTGACCTCAAGACCAGCTGGATCTCGACAAACACTGCCTGAAACCTATTCAGTACCATTTTTTTTTTAATTTTTCAACACTCATTGAGCATTTAAATGCAAGTGTTGCAATCAATACTCTTAGTATCACAAATTTTCGTGATTTTAGAATGAAAACCTAGTTTAATTACACCAAAAATTAGATTATGAATGATAATGTTAACCTAATATCACATAAACTTAGATGCGAAAGATGTTCCGATATCATTTCTCCCGAGATCTCAAGGTGACTTCTATTTATAACTTCTGAGGTTAGAAAAGGAAAATACATCATGTTAACAAGTTCGCTGCGCTATCGGGTCGATTATATCCGATGCTCAACTTTCCTCCTGTGTGGGGCAAAAAATTGCTGTTCCAACCGCTGGTGGAAAACAATTCGTGCTTCGGGTCTAATAGACCCCATGCCGCACCCACTGAAAGTCATCAAATTTCACTAACGCATTCAGCGTGTTGAAAAAGATATAGCTATTATTATTTACTTTAGTCAATGGAATACGGAATATGCGAAAATATAAAATTCATAATATCTTTCATTCATATCTTGCAGTCGGAAGGTACTTTTATCAGAACACATACATAATACTTCTTATTAAACTTAGTGCGAGCAAAGGGCTGATCGTCCTACCGAATTAATCATAGGAAGTTTATATCTCATAACTACACTCCTAAAATGCACATATCATCTTCGCTTTCACTGCCTTCTTCAAATACCACTGGATGCAGTTCTGGATTAACTCCTTCTATATCCATACTATTCATTTCTGGATCGCTTAAATCGTCATTTGTATCGGACACGTCGGCGCCACCCTCTATGTCATTTTGATCCAAGAGAGACGCATCTGAATACTCTTGCACATTTTGATTTACATTATTCTCAATTGGTATCGAGCGTTTACACTTTTTCGCAAGAGGCTCTTCGTCCGAAGAATCATAATGGTCCGAACAATGTGGAGATAAAACATTAGATACCTTAATTTCTTTGGCATTCTCCTTTAAAGCAATTTTATTAATTACGAGTATTTGTTTCCGTTGTCTATTGACCCGAATTGCCTTCCTAACGTGAACTATTTTATCAGGTTTTATTAAACTTTTACCACATCGTTTCAATATTGAAGGATGTACAGATTTGAATAATTTAATTGGTTTTACATTTGGGCTTTCGCCTTCCTTATTTTGCGTAACATTTTCATAACTATTATGATTATCCGACTCAACGTCCATGGAAGCCTCCAAAGTATCTATTACATCATTGTCTCCCGGGTCATCTGTTAAATCAATTACAGATTTGGGATCAAAAGAACCACGTGTATTGAAATTCTTTTTAATACAAACATTTATCGGTACGATATTTCCCGTATCGACGTCCAACTTGAAAAAATAACCATTATTTTCATAGACATATTTTAATTCGGAGAACGATGTCACGGCATTTAATTCTGGTCTTATATGACCGATGTAATTTAACAGATAATTTGTAGGACTATCCGGGGGAAATGAGAGCAAATTTGAACGTGCTGCTGCGACTGTAATATTGTCGGGAACTGATGTGATACTGTTACAAGGAGGAGGAGGAGGAAGAGAAGAAGGCATCACACTAAGAGTTTGATCAGAATCTTGATCTGCATTCGCTAGTGGCGCTGGCGCAGTAATAGGAATTATATTAGGAGGCAATGGAATAGTAGACGGACGATAGTTGTTGACGTCCGGCATCATAGTAGTGTCCTCAGCTGATATGCCAGACATTTCCATCAAATCTGATAAAATAGTTGTACGTGAATTCGGAATTACACTGTTAGGAATAACATTTTCTAGGTCAACTGTCTGGTTATTATTCTCGGTTGTTAAAGCCGAGGGCACTATATTATCTACATTAGGTGGATTGTTTTCAACAGACAATTGAATGTCAGTAATTTGATTTTCTCTAAGAATGTTAGCAAGTATTGAAGTTTGTTCATTAGCGCCTTTCTCACAATTTACTTCTACATTCGTATTTTCTGACAGGTTAGTGTTCTCTTCTTGAATATCCTTAACGAGTTCTGAGCTGCTAGGACAAATATCCATATGATCTGCTTTAGCATTGGTCATATCAGTTTGGTTCTCAGCTTTATCATCATCGGATGCAGATCGAGTATTTATAATATCAAAGACATCAGCTCCATGTACAGGTTTAACACCAACGTCGGTAGTTTGCGATTTTTTTTGTTGAATATCTAATGCATTTTCAGTAGAAACAGCAATATTTATTTCCGGGAGCCTCGTCTTCGGAGTTTCACTATTATCTTGATCTACCCCAATTTCTGTTAATACACTGTTTTCTTGAATCAGTTCAATATCATCCTGTGATGCAAGTGAATTTACAGTTATGCTATTTATTATGTCACTTTTTAATAATTGTTGCTGTACTAAGGACATGAGTGGGGGCAAACCGCATAATTGTTCAGAATCTAACTGCACACCGGGAGCTAAAGATAAGTTCAGTTCACCATTAGGCATCAGTACAAAACTCACACCATTAGGTAACGCAGGCATTGGAGTCGTTACTCGACTAGGATGTGGTTTTGTGAGAGAACACAGTAAAATTTTATTAGGACCCAAACATATGGGATTCGCAGGTTTGTTTCTTATTTCACTATGATTTAGTATCAACATATTCTCATTTTCTTTAACAGGATTAATCGAAGAATTTGGTAATTTAGAAAGTTTCGAATCAGCGTGATTTTTAAATATATATTTATCTGCTGCGACCGTTCTGTTCTTGTACGTGTTATTGCTAATTGTACTTGATATCTTATCTGTTTTTGGCACTAACGTATCGACATCAATTGTATATTTTTCATTTGAATGACTTGAATGAACATTTGCCACAGAATTTGGTTGTTCAGAAGTGTTTGAGTATGTTTCTATATTGCATGTTTGTGTCTCAGTAGCACTCACTCCGTCCTCAGACACAGTACTGCTTGTATAGCTTTCTACTTTATCTTTATTTTGAAGCTTATCTAATGCATCAATTGAATATTCTTGACCAAGCTCTCCTAATTGGCAATTTATGTTTGAAGCGTTAGTTCTAAGACCGATTTCCACTAACGGTGGAGGCACAATATTTATAGACATGTTATCTGATATTGTAGCGGGTATATTTCCAGTACTCATATTGCTTTCTGACAAATTTGTTAGAGGAATTATACTAATGGTTCCTTTACTTGTGTCTATAGTAGACTCATCATCATCAGAGAGAACAATCGTTGGAGTTACTTTTTCAGAATTTCTTTGAGAGAAAATTATTTTAGAACGTTTTGAAGCACTCACTCGAAGGAGTTCATAACGACAACAACAATTACACTCCAGTTGAAGGCATCCATGCATACTTGATCTCACATTTTTATGTTTTTTATTAATAACAACTATCCTTTCGCGCGCCCAACAGCAAAATATACCTTTATATGGTCTTGGTTTTACTTTCTTTTTTTGTTTTGTGGCTACCGGTTGAAAACAAAGTTTTGTTGAGACCTTCTTAATTTTCTTTTCTTCTGGAATTGTCGTTATTGTATTACTACTTTTCGTTTCCGAAACTGAAATATCACGAATTGCTCCATTACCGTTACATTTATTACATTTGACATCCGAATGTAAAGTTTTGTCGCTCTGTGATTCGTTTTGTAGCTCTTTGATAAACTTTTTTTGCTTATATGGATTATGTTTTTGTACTTCCTCATCTCCACTAAATAGGAACAACATTTTGATAAGTGTATCTAAAGTTAACAAACTGTCTGCGTAATAGTTTTTGCAATATTTTGGCGTCCAAGTCACTCCGTCCCGATTTATAGGAGTGTATTTAGAGAATTGGGCTTCTGTAACTTTTGTAGGTTTCCTTCCAACTTTATTTTTAACAATAGTATGAGTTTTACGTGGCGTACTTGTCTTCGTAGCATCTGTCGTGGGAAGTGTACTTGTATCTGCTTCTGATATCTGATTGGAAATATTCATAATTTGAGCATTGATTTTCCGAGCTATTAGTTTCTTAGTACTTTTAGTAGTATTACTTTGGTTTCGTAACAAATCGGCTTCTTCTTGTTCGTTGTTTAAGTCCAGTTCGTTCGGTTCCTGCTTTATTTGGGTCACAGGTGCAACTGTTGAGTTAAATGTAGACGCCATCACTATAGGTTCTACAAAATACATAGATTGAACAACTGAAACCTCTTTGTCTAGTGTTTTACAATAATTTGTATTATTAGTATTATTATCAATACGGATTGGCGTTACTTCTGCAGTTAATAAGCTTTGGTTTACTTTACGAACTTGGTCTATATCGGGTAAGTTAATTGTTTTATTTCTTTCACTCGACGGACCCTTTTGAACAGGTGACAGCCGCAAGCTATGTTCGTGCTCGTCAGATTTTTGTACAGGCGCTGGTGATATATCACTTTTTGTAGAACCAGCCGCAAATATAATAGTCTGACCTGGTATAACTGATGGAATCACTGAAAGCTGGTGATTGTTTGTATTCTCTAGTACCACAGGTTTGGCACTCTTAAAATCACCACCTGCTAAACATATTTCCCCATTTACAAGTTTCTTTTCAAAGGTTTTATGAACATCGATAGTTAAAGGTTGGCATTCTTTCAACAGTTCTCTATTTCTCGTCGAACTAAGAAATCCTGCTGTTAATCTTTTCAGACGAGTATTAAAGTCGGGATTTTTGCACAACTGTATGGGATTGTAACTACGATTCTTAGGTTTCTGGAACAACCAACTAGTACATTTTATTTTATTAACCGCATCTTCACTTGCAGTTTCAATAATATCATCACCCACTTCTTTATATTCTAATTTGCAAGCTTCAATGTTTTCTTCTTTAACCTCCTCATTACGTTTTTCTTTCTGCGCTCGTTTGAGAAATGTTTCACTTTCCAATATTGCACATTCAATCACTCTTTGATCTCTTATAGAGTTAATATCGGTAAATTTAAAAACTTCCATATGGTCTAATTTGTTTGTATAAACTATTGGGTACAATAATAACTTTGGATCAATTTTAGGATCTTCTCTGTTCTCTATATTCTCATCGTTAGTATCACTAGGCTCTGTAAAGAAATGTTCTGAATTAAAATATGCTTATTGTAACCGTGTAACCATACTTCGCAATCAGTATAAACAAAGTATTTTCAGCAATACTTTTACTTTTCGTCAACTTGTTATTTTATTCCAATTACGTCAGAGTAAGACAGAAACAGTAAGTACGGGTGACACGATTGGTTTTTTAGCAACTAGCTTTAACTTACCAGATTCTCGTTCAGATTTGATGTTTTCTTTTTCATTCACTTCATCCACAAATTCAATGCCATCGTCAACAAACTCGATCCCATCATCATCAAAGGTCACTTCGTCCAATCCATCATTTTTATCCTCTTTAGATAGATAATTTTCATCCTTAATAACATTTTCTTCGGTCTTCATTAATTTCTTTTCCACGTCTTCATTAGTGCTTGTAATATTTCCCGAGACATTTCCAATTTCAGTTTTTTCCATTTTAATAGGTTGTTTAACTTTTCCTTGTATAACGTTATCCACCTCATCGTCGGAATCACATAATATTGGTTCAGTGTCCCCAATTGATGCATCAATTTTAGGGCTATCGTAAACATGATGTATATCCACGCAACTTCTATTTTTTTCTAAGATGTTAATTTCCTTGTCGTCCTTATATTCAGATTTTATTTGAGAAATTTCAATGTTCAATTGATCAAGATTTTCCACTTCATCGCGTAAAATTTCATTTACTTGTTCTTCCGAATCGCGTTTGGCTGACTCTGTTTCATTTTGTTTCAGTAAATGATTGTTATCAATTTCTAATGTTGGCACTTGTATACTTTCAAGATTCCTAACTTTCTGTTCTAAAATTTTACTAATTTCATCTTCAGGATTACACATATCTTCCTCGATAACATTACCGACAACGCTCATAATTTTGGGCAATTTATCATCTCGATTAGTGTGATTGAGTAAGTTAGATGTTTCAGGATTTAAGTTGTCACAATGGTTTTCTGCGTCATCAGCTTGTTCTTCGACCGGTATATGCATTGTCTCAACATTCGACAGACCGTCTAATTCGAACTCTTCATCGGTTGGTTCAGATTTTATTGCATTCGTGTTATATGTATCATGTCCGATGTTTCCATTGGTTTCATTCGCAATACCTTCACCATCGTTACCTTTAATGCTGCTTTCTTTTGGCGGACTAGCTCTATCATCCCCTCTAACAGCCCGCTCATCCTGGTCCGAATCAACTTCTAAGTCTATTGTTTCAACTTGAGGCTCGATTACTTCAAGTTCTGCTTCTTTTCCTGCAACAACCAACAACAAAGAAAATGCAATACGTTGTCTACATAATAAATATATATATAGAATTCAAAATTCTAAAATTAAATTGGAATAAAATATACCGTCACACAGTTTCTCCGGTTTTCGTCTTGCTTCCCGATTTTGCGTCTAAAACAGTAACACCAAGATAATACAGGCAAATCGGTCTAAAGAAAACAATCTAATAATTATAATTTTAATAACTCTATAATATTACAAATACAGATACTCCAAGGAAAAATTAGCCAGTCAATACTCTAATCTATTGAGCGTAATATTTCTATTCATTTCAATGGAGTATTATTATAAAAACTACAATATTCATATTCTGCATGTACACATATAGAAACTTACAAATTCCTCAGACAGGATGACGCGTCTATCTTGTATCAGGGTCTTCCAATCCGAATATACCTGAATTATGATTTCTTTGTATCTGTAAATGTGAATCGCGATGTTATAAAGTGAAGGCAATCTTTACAAAGTCGTTTTCCGCTGTCTGTCCCTAGGTATGCTTAGATCTTTAAAACTACGCAACGGATTTCGATGCGGTTTGTTTTAGTAGATAGAGTGATTCAAGAGGAAGGTTCATATGTATAATAACATACATTATATAGTAGAGAAATACTGTTATAATTGGTATGGGGCCTGGGAATCAATGAGGCGTAGCTAGTGGTTGATCTATATGTAAAATGGTAAAGTGGAAATATTTGTATGTATGTATGTATGTATGTATATATGTTATGAATAGACTCAAAAACTACTGGACCGATTTCAAATATTCTTTCACCATTCGAACGCTACATGATCACTGATCAATATAGGTCATACTAGCATTTCCCGGCGACTTCGTCCGCGTGAATTTGTCTCGTTTGCAACAAAAGTATGCTAGGAAACTAAAATGCTGCCTAAGGTCTAGGTGACTTGTGGAATAATTTCCACGCGGGCAAAAGCTAGTACAGGTTAAATTAGAACGAAGAAGTGATATTTACTCTTTGACAATTTCAGTCTGTAGTTCAGTGGGTCGTACGGCCATCGCTTGGTTCAGTGACCTGATGTTCCCGCGGTACGTGTACCAAAAGTTGTAGAACCGCGCGCGCGCCTGCTCCTTCATCTGGTACCAGCGCAGCTGAAGCAGCATCGGGGAGCACTGGCGCCCTCTGTCCGAAAATTACAAACTATTTTCATTACATAGCAGTGACCGACATTTAAAGGGACACGTCTAAACTATTACAACAAAGAGGAAAGATTTGATCGTTTGTTCATTGTTGATTTGATTGTTGTTTTCTCTTCAAGAAACGCGCAAAAAGAGCTCCGCTCCAGAGCCGGCAACGCGCTGGGGACCCCTCGGATGTTACGAGGGTCCATAGGCGACGGTGACCACTTACTATCAGATAGCCCGTCTGCCTGTCCGCTTGGTTTAATTATATATAAAAATATTGAATAGGCAACACACAAAGATTACACGAATCCATTAGGGTCACCTTCTGTTATACTCCATGGTGACGCGGATCCAGGCTTCGACCAGCTCGTCCCCGCTCAAGTACTCCACGTGGTGTTCTTTCACCAGGTCGAACAACTCCAGCAGGCATTGAGGCTCCTCTTCGATCCCACCTTTAGATGCGTTCTGTGAATCAATTTTAAAGTTACCAATTAAATTAATTCCCGTTTTGTACTATCATATAAATTGACATTATTAAAATGTATTATAATAACAGGATAACTGTTTGCTAATGACTTTGCGTTTTATTGCCAAAATTTAAATATCACTCGCTATAATGGCGGAGACATCGTGAGGAAACCTGCACACTTTTTCTTTTTTTTTATGTTATGAGAGTACTGAACGAGCTGGCAGCCGTCACGAGCGGCCGCTGTCGCCCATGGATATGTGCAGCGGACCTCTAATAGTCAATCCATTCATTAGTTTCAATTCTATGAAAAATAGAAATTAAAAAAAAATTAAATTAAATTAAAATTCTGCTACTTATGTTGGTGATCCAGTAAATAAATAAATAAATAAATAAATAGTTTGCATCCTATTCTCAGACCTACTGAATATTGTATACACACGAAGTTTCATAAGAATCGGTCGGGCCGTTTCGCAGCAGTTTCGTCAGCAACACTGTGACACGAGAATTTTATGTAATAGAACAATGTCGGTAGGAATGCGCTCACTTGATCGTTGACGCTGATGACGTCCACCATCTCGTGCACCAGCACCAGGTCGAACAGCAGCCAGTCGGTGGCCGTGAAGCGCGCCACCCGCGTGATGCTCTCGATGAAGTCGTTGGCGGGCAGCAGCCGCCGCAGCTTCTTCAACGTGAGCGCGCGCATGTGATGCCTGTTGACGGTCGACATTTTTACCTTATGAGAGTAGTGAACGAGCAGGCAGCAGTCACGGGTGGCCACTGCCGCCCATGGACATCTGCAACGA
>DWUN01004298.1:0-10949 GCA_018249975.1 Passova gellias
TACGAACATGCACCAATCAAATCAAAACCCATCACTGAAAACCGCATTAAAATCGGGCCTGTGGTTTTGGAGATAAACGGTAAAATTTGTTTGCACAAACAAACAAACACACAAACAACATCCTCTCACCCCAAACGCATATACCGTCTCCGTTCCGTCGCGGGTAAAAATGAAATAGCTATATTTCAAAACGGTTAAATTAAAAAGAGATACTTAGGAGGAGCAACAGGTTTACGAAAGGACGTTCGATACAGTCTCTTTTACTGAACAGCAATTATCATGAAAACTAACCTATCTGCGGAAGGCTGCCTGCATAAAATCTTCATTTATTATTCTCATATATTTTTAACGTTCTATTTAATAAGAGGAATAGCGCAGGAAATAAAACATTAGTTCAAATCTTAAATTATATAAAATAAAATTTCTACTAAACCGTATCTACGTGCTCAAAACCTCTTGGCTGACCCGCTGGTGTTTAACTATACTAACCGCTAATCGAGAGGTAGCAGGTGCGACTCTCGCCGACAATAGCCAGTACAAATATGTAGCCGTTTTGTGCATGTGGATGAAGTAATCATTATTCATAACTATGTATTTAGTATATTTGCATAATATATTGTTATGATCTGTCCGGTTACCATTGCACGAGGTCTACCTAACTTGAAGTCAAATAGACAAGTAAATAATGGTTCCGGTAATGAAATATTGCCTTTCCGTTTATTATGGTCCACTTAAGTGAAAAAATGTTTAACGGCGCTAAGGACGCAATGAAATTGCTTTTGAAAGCCTTTTATCCTTTTATGCCATTTGAACTGAGTAACACAATCCCCCACTTTAGCCAATATATCTGAGCGCAAAATGTCGCATGAAAATATTCTCGACGCAATTTCATAGTTCATATTGATATTTAGCTGAAAAAAAGGCTTTGCTCGTAACTAATGCCAAACCTCGACCTTGACTGCCTCGTTGGTCGTGCGGTTGCTAGCGCGACTGCCGATCGGGAGATCCTGGGTTCAAATCCCGGGTAGGGTACTGCTGGAATTTTTCTAATTTAGAATTTCTAGTAGTGACTCAGAGCCTGGATGTATGCCCGGTGTATGGCAATAGGCTCACCACCTATTCCATTGTGGGACTTAACGTGACTGGTGAAATGTGGGGGTGTACTACACTTCTCTGCCTACCCCTTCGGGGATAACAGGCGTGATGTTACGTTTTTTTATAAATCGCATTTGCGTTATTCGCTACCATCGGGAACCTTATCGATCGTAATAAAATTTATACTCCCAATTTCATGCCACTTCGGACATTCCACTGGCTATGAATCGCAAGGAAGCTTATTTGAAGGTTGACCTTATAAAACGTTTATGTACGAGCTTTAGAGACTATAGAGGTTTCATTGGTCGTAGTTGATATACTAACAGACAAAAGTAGCTTCCTACACAATAAGTGTATGGTGTTTTTAGGTTTGCATTTCCAACGATTTGCAGCACACATAAAAATTTTATTTATTAGTTATCTGTAATTACTGTGTCATGCAATCATATTATTATTAATGCTTCGTGCAAAGTATACACGTCATAAAAATATTAATAATTAATACAATTATTTTTTTCACTGGAATAATGTATTTTATATGTATACCAGCAAAGTAATATATGCTATCAACAAAACCCACAGCATTATAATTTTAAATATGCTTTGATTATAAACTGAAAATACGATAGCATTTGAAAATATCGACGCTTATACCGATATTATTCATACAACCGTAATACTCCCATTCGCTTACACTCGTCACATATAATGCATGGAAGTCTACACATTTATACGGTGCACTTGACAGGCGATAAGATAACAAACCAGGATCCGGACGTGGCACTATCGGCCCTATTCCCTTTGGGGCCGTCCGCGACCCCAGCTGATACAGTGCGTCGAGATATCGACGCATCAGTTCAGCCTTAACCTCTGAGCGTTTACGAAATATCGTAGCCAAACAAACACGCTTTTGAAATATTATACCGGATCGACAATAGAATATTCGACTATGTACTCATTAGAAGTACTTAACGAATGCATAATATTTTGAACGTGGCACATTTAAAAACTGAAGTATTTTCATTTATTTCACAGTAACATTACGAATCGGTAGAGACTGCACGAGACAAGTGCATCCACTTTCTCCGATGTAACACATCTTTAGGAGAGGCTTATGTTCTTACAGCAGTGGAAAACTAGAGGCTGAGGTTATGATGATCCCCAACCCCTTGTAAATTTTACAAATTTAGGGGTTTAATTTTATCGTTCTGTCAAACTAGTGATTTAATTTTTGAAATCTATGGACTTCATTCATATCACTGAACATAAAGCCTTATTTATTATAACCTGTTCCGAGAATATATTGTAGTATGGAGTTGAGTAATTACCTTCTCACACTTCGTAACAACGGGTTAACAGTACTTACATACGCCTATGACATATTGTAATGTCAGCGTGTAGATGCGTCAATTTAATACTGTACCTATACTGATGAAAAGGACTCGACAGATAGCATATAATTTCTAGATGAGATCCTCCAAATATATAAACTGTACGAAGTTATAGTATGCATCAACGGTTTTTTTCTTTCTCTTCTATATTAATCTGTTATCTATGGCATGCGCTTCATCTTATGTTTTTATTCCTGCGTTTTTAGATATTGACGTAGTTTTTGATATTCAACTAGTATTACTCAAGTTCTTAATATCTATAATTTAAAATAAAAAATTAATATCATTGCACTTACTTCAGAAAGCATTGCCGATAAATCTACAATATTTTAAAACACATGTGACTATTTGTATGTACCTGAGGATAGTGTAATAGATGGAGGTAAGGACTGTAGACGGAACTCATTGTAAATACCTATGAGGTAAATACTCCAAGTACTCCGTAAATGGGGTCGCGTGGGTCAGACTGTGATCACTTCACAGAAAACTAGACTTCTGACGTACCCCTTTGCTATTCATAAGATCTTTAAAAGATATAATAAAAATTATTGTAAGACGTGTATTAAGGAAATTATATACAGAATAAATATTGTAACTGGATGCACGTGAGGGATAATGTTTTGTATAAAATTATTGTTTTATGATTACCTTGAAATACTTATATAAGAATTGCATAAAATGCCTCTGTAAATACGATATATGTATAATTACTATACCTTTGTACATATGGTGTTTAACAAATTTCGGTGAAGTATATCTATGTATGTATTATGCTAGTATTACTAATATGCATAAATGACAGTAGATATTAATATTTAACCATTTAACTTCAAAATATCTTCATATTGTATTGGCATCTTGTATTTTGAAATATTACCTCCTAATTAATATTCAACATGAAGTAAGTAGGTACATTTGTTTTTTTGATTTTCTCTTTGCATGACAAAACACTTGATAAATAATTGTTTTTCATATACAATATGTAATACTATTATGGCAATTTTTTAAATGCTTGACGTCGATCTTATCTTCCGGTGATTATTTCATGTTATTAATGAAATGATTGTAGTAGATACATAATACAAGTTACGTAATACATATAAATTCTTAAAAGGTAATTATTACGTAGATACATTTATGATGATTTCATGAATAATATTGTCACTCAAATGTAAATCTTTTTTACTCATAGCGTTATAAAATGAAAAATTATCTAGATAGGCAAGATCTTGGAAACAGGATTATCGTCATGGCATTTGCGCAAAGTCAAGAGTAATTTAATTAATAACTATTTTTGAATAACACTACATTTTTTAATCCTAAATCTTTTTCTACTTACGTTAGAAAAGTGACAATCGAATTTATTGCGATACCTATGATTTTATTTTTCTCGGGTCTGGTCTTGTCAACGCCTATTAAAATTAATTGGGTAACTACAACAGGTGATTTTTTCTCGCTTCTTATTACTACAAATTTATATTATTTAGGTACATCTTTACTCCTATTCGATTTTCATTTATTTTATTCAAAATTGCCCCGAATAGAATCTTTCTCACCTTCTATCAAGGAACATAAATAAATTTCATAAATAAGTAGTAAATATAGGTTACCTGTAATCTGTAATGATATGTAGACGATGCGATCACCTCTTCCGCCGCTCTATCAATTTTATTACCCGGGTTAATGTTAAGGTCAAGTACAAGTTGTCAAGGAAATAACGTCTAAAACCACTGTAAACCTTAACATCGTAAACACTAATACTACAGCAAGTTATAATATCTTACTGTACGTTATGATTCCTTCGTAAATGTTAACATGCCATTACTTGGTTTAATTTCCAAACGATTTGTAGGTGTTGCGTGCAATCCCATACATCAATATCAACGACAGTGATTGCCGTCATGTGGTCCGTGTTGTCAATATGTAAATAACGATTTTTTTTAATCACGTTTGCCTCGTTATTGAATATTTTCCACGATATTTAATAATACATACATACATAATACATACATACATACATACATACATAATACATAGATAATACATACATACATACATAACACATAATATTTATTCATACTTGCTACGAAAAGTAAAACAAGCCAATAAATATATCTTTATGGTAGGTAGACACTTCGCCTTATGTTACACACGTTATGACTATCAGTAACCCGGTACGGAAAGGAAATTTCACGATATCTATTTGTGTCTGTACGCAAATTTCTCCCTTTATCTCTTCCCTAGTAAACGATAAGAGCGTAAAGGAAAACACGATTTGGCGGTAACCCGTCTAGTGTATGCAATCTGTTCGGCCAGATTCGGATATCTTCGTATAAAAACCCTCAACGGCAGTGGCGGAACGACGTAAGTGAGAGCCGTCCAACGGAGCGGCGCGCGGCGAAACGGGCTCGCACTCTCGAATGTCAGAGCTCGAGCGCAGTGTTCCATACGTAGCTGGTCGTCGGTTGACGCGTGCCGCGAACGTTTTGCATGTAATCGCGCCGCTGTCTTCGTCATAATTGTAAACAAATGTTAATCGTATGACAGAAACCGGTCGGCTATTTAATGCAAATTGATGATCGAGCTCTTTAATGCCCTAAAATTAGTATTTACGTTGAAAATCCCATTACTACCGACGAATCGAGGCGGCCGGCCGCAGTGATTTGGGCAAGTTTATCGTCAGGTGGTCTATTTTGGAGTATTTCGATGCTCAAGTGAAAGTAATCGTTAGTTCTGTGAAACTGTGTACTGTTGACCACCGGTCATCAACGAAAGTGGGACACCTCTCCTTGTGACGGTTTACTTAAGATGTTAAACGTTAACAAGTGCTAGTGAGTGCTGCATGATGATGATTGAATGTCATTAGCGACTCGCCGGCCTGCTGTCCACATCGTCTGATCACACGTACATGATCGTGTAGTGGAGGTACCCAATCAAATTGTTATGGCTGTAGTTGTATTCACTGTTCCCGTTGTAGTTAATTTACTTGGCCGATTCAGAAACCTGTTGAATTAAGATGATTCAAGGTGAAAAAAGTCGTAACCTCGTTAATATACAGCCTAATGTCGAAATCAACAAAACTATGACTGACATTCATGTGGTAATCCCCGTTTGTAGATTATTTCTAAACATTTGTATTATAATAAACAATACGTAGGTGCTATTATATAGGTATTTTGTACTTTGTCTAGATGTTGTAAACTGTACATTGAGTGAATCACGTTTATATAAACATAAGGTATTGTATTTATACAACTTGCTTATGATCATTGTGCTCCTGTTCGTATAAGCGCATCAACGACGTTTTAATTCGCGATGTATGTACATATTTTATTTTAAAATAAATGTTATAAAAACTATCAAAAATGTCACTTAATCTTTTTTATTACTAATAGTCTTGGCTAGGCTAGGCAAATGCTAGAGCTTCACTTATAATTACTTAATAATTCTTACCTAATTAACAATTTCTATTTAACATTCATTTATCTAGTCTTTTTTTAAGTAATTGCCGCTGAGCGTCCACGTGACGATCAAGTTGTATTAAAAAGGTTAAAAAACATTTTAATGTAAACAAATAAAATATGTATATTTAATGCGACTGATATGTAGATAACTAAGTTGATTTATTTTAAATCTACAGATATATTATCGATGTTACAGTAGATTTGCAGTATCTTATCAGTATGATCGCCGACGGCACTGTCGTAATTATGGAGATACATAGAATCATTTTCTTATAATCAGGTAAACATGCCTGAAGGTAGAACTCACTTTTATCGATGGTAGTTGCCAATAAGGTTTTTTGTATACTCTCAAATTAATTGGAGTAGCAATATTCCAGTATCAATGGCGCTTCTAGAAGACATCAGAAGGAAGTTCATTCATGATTGTACTATAATCGTGCGCGCTCCATACAGCGTGCAAACCGAAATGCATTGAACCATCAGTAATTTAGGTTTCTTGTGGTCTATGAGATCAATCATCAGCTAGTTTTTGGTATAAGCTAGCATTTAACAACAATGATAATGATTCGGACTTGTTAGGGCGAAGCCAGCACAGCCTGTGTTTTTAAAGTATTTATAAGTACTGAGGTTCTTGTCTCCCGTAGTACGTACTAAGTCATGATGGGATTTACTCGAATTTCAAAGGAAAGGCTGCCACGCAGAACTGTATTAAAACTTTTTTTTATAAAAATCCAACAAGGAGCCAACCATAGCGCGCTCAATAGATCTTCGCTTAATCTACAGTGACATAATGCCTGTGTGACGTAGTTATCTTTGCGAGATGATAAATTTTATGCAACGTTATAATGATACGTGAAACTACGATACGCATAAAATAGCCGTTTCATTGATTATATTAATTACAATTTGTAATTACAATTAATTATTTAGCTGACACAATAATTCTATTAATAAGTAAGTATATTTTATTTTAAAAGTGAAAACATTCAAAATTCAAAAGTCATATTTTGTGAAAAGTCTTTTCTTGCATTTTATAAATGTTATTTAACCTAAATCGAATTACGGGAAAGACATCTAGGCGGTAAAACATTACAATCTGATAAGTGATAACCATAGCTTTTGACATTTCCATAGATTTGGCTATTGTGGTGAAGATTGTCTGAAACTTAATTTGCGCTCAAAACGTCTGTAGGACAATAGGAACATGATAGGAAACCTGTACCCACTATGGGAGCGGCGAAAGGGTTGATGATGGATGATAATGACGATAGAGCATTGCAACGTACTAGAAAAATCATTCAAATAATCTTATTTAAATTTAAAGGAGATACGTAGTCGATTTAGTACCGGTCAAGTATGCTACATACTGTATGCAGCATTATTCGAATAACAAACGGACAAACAATCAATTATTAATTGAGCGATGAATTGACGGAAAACAATTGGTAGGCGGTGAATAAATGTTCTAACCGCCAAAGTCCGTTTAAATCAGTCTTTCTCAAAGTGGGCAACAACGCCCTCTTGTGGGCCCTGGAGGCTTCCAGGGGGGCCGTCAACTGTCCAGCTAAAGGAAACGGGGTGCAATGGAGTGGTTCAGAGGGGGGACCGACATATGGCACTCTTAAGTAGGTATATCAATTAAGTAATTATTAAACTAAACATTTGGCCGCGATTCTGTCTGATGAGAAGCGCGGATGTCCTCTGCTGGATCTCAACTATGCATTGCAAAATCGCATTCACGTTTCCTTTGAAAAGTCCAGGGAAGATGTTGTATTATTAACTATTTGCAAAAATGTTGTAGCCTCACAATTGAATAAATGTCTCGACGTCACTAGCAAGTTTTAGTGACGATATTTATTAAGAAGACACGCACGGAAATATCTACTACGTTTAAATGAACTTTTATTAAACAGTAAATGAAATTATAGAACAATACTACTAAGAAACTTGACTACGGTCATTGTTATATTTGTGTTTTACAAGGGCAAACACACTATAATGTTTACTATAAAGTTATAAGGTTATCAGTATAATTTGCAATCGTGGAGTGCCTGCCTACAACGTTACGTTATCCGAATCATACTCTTCGAAGCTTTTTTAGATTTTTTGGCATCTGACGTGTAGGTTGTCAAGCGATGTATAATACAAATTGTATGTACTTCATAATCGCCCTCATATATCAAGCCTTGTTACAGCGAGGATTTCTTCAAGTGAATGTTAGAAGCTAACTGACTTGTCTATAACAGATTTTAAGATTTAACGATAAACAAATTTAACGATTCATACAAAATGAAACGAGCCGGAACATAGCTAATTTAAACGGTACTTAAGGCCGATCAACCCGTTGATGACAATACGAACAGTATATTTGTGGGATGTACATAGTATCTCAGAATAAGCGAATTTGTACATTTAAAGCACGTTATATTGATCCATTCAAAAGTTATTGATTATAAATTTACTTACTGGTTGGCCATAAGCCGCTTTAGCTCTGCACATGATTATTTACTTCCGGCTTAATCTAATTATCCGTATATTAATTACCTGTTTTGTGCGTATTCGTTTGTTTTCGTCCACCGAATTGCCTGTTACCGGCAGTTGAGCACGCAATGATGTCTTTGTGTTATTTGAATAGTGTGGGGCTGGCTTCTGACCCCGGAAAACTACGTCATAAAGCTTAATCCTTCCGCGTCTTTAGATTTTTTTTACCTGAACTTCGAATGATACCAGCTCCGTTCGTAATGATCAAAGCATACGTACATCTCATTGTTACTGAGAATAAAATTTTCCTCATTAACTGACTTATGAATTTTAAAAAGGATTTTTTCAACCAATAAAGAAAACCATCAAGTTTTAGCATAATAAAGATATAATAATAGGTACATAACATTAATCATACCGCTGTTCACATAGATCGTAACATACTCGTAAACGTTAAGATTAGATTACTAAGTTCCTGAACCCATCATATTATGTTATTACATAATAACTAATTCAATGTGCACTGACTGCATAAAAATTTTAGTATAAAATGCAACGTGACTTTTAGTATTCAGTTTATTGCAACACGATCGAGTCAATAAAAATGTATTATTCTTTCGTTCTATGTTCAATAATTCTTCTCTATAAAGTTTCAGTTAATGCATGTTAACGAAATTAAAATGCTGTTTCATTGAAGGAAGGTGAAAAATATTAACTTATTTTCCTTGTTAAGTAGATTTAAAAAAAGAGGTACCTAAGTTTTTTTGTAAAGTTTGCATCGTTAATAATCATAAATTTTTATTTGTTTGGTTAATTCAGTGTTAATAAAAGTTTATTACAAAAAAGAACTACGTCCTTATTTTATTTATTATACAATCTTTAAGATATCTCCATACATGATTACATATTTTATTTGATGTAACTATTCATATTAAGTCCAATATGAAATCACGTACGCTCGTTTTTGCAACGCCAACATTATTGCGAACATTCATGTTTCTGTGCTTTCTTCATATCGCTCGGAGGGATAGAACACGCGTTTAAATCTTATATTAAAAAAATGTTAGTAGAATCAGGGTAGGAGTTATGATAAAAGGCAGATATAGCCCGGGACACTATCACAGATATACCTATTTCTACCATGATGCTGTTGTATGGCCATTGTCCAGCGCGAATCGTATGCATATTCTAACACTACCAGTTTTTCCTTACTGTATTCAAACAGTGTAATAGAATTGATATAGCTCAAAATCAACTCTTTCTTAAACTTCTCTCAGAACATTGTTCACTGCTCTATCTCTAAGAGCGCAAAGATGAAAGCTTAGAGTATGACGATAACAGGAATAAAAAGCTTATAAATGGAACTCTTTAATACATTAACTTATGGCTCATTAATATTAACTCGATGTATTCTACTGACGCTTTAAACGATTTACGTTTTTGTAATATTTGCCGTGATTAAAACTACGCTGTTTGTTTCTGTGATGGCAGTTCATTATTTTATACACAAGGTTTTGCCCGCGACTTCGTACGCGTGTAATAGTTACTTTGGGCAGAATTTGGAGTATCTCAAAATAAATTATAACCTTTATGTTGCCGAGGACTAATAGCTATATAATTAAAAAGTGTAATCAAAATCCGTCCAGTAGTATTCGCGCAAAACCCGGACAACAGCAAGACAGACAAAAATTTCTAAATGTTTTTTTTTGATTTGTGTCACTTGTATAGAGATCCGTTTTTTTTTTTTGTTACGGGGGACACACCTTCAAAAGGTACCGCGATGTCTTGGGAGAGACTTCGCGGTAATGTGGGATTCTTACCGCACTAAAACCCCCTCGGTGGCCTTCCTCGACACTGTTGGAGGACTCCGGGATTTCCGTACGGAACGCACCGGTATCCTCGGTCGTCCTTCTCGGGGTCACCTATTGGACGGTCAGAGTTCCCACTCTGGCCGCCCACAACACAAGAAGCCTCCTTTTAGTCGTCTCTTACGACAGACAGGAGATACCGTAGCTATATTCTGATCCCGAGCTACAAGGACTTGTATAGAGATCCCTAGGGGTACTTTTTTAGTTTTTATTCAATGTACAGAATTGAACTCTTGTACAATTTTATTATATGTATAGATAGAAGATTACATAACTGGGAAGGTTTACGCTATTTGAACATTTGCCGCGGAGAGAATTTAAATTGCCTTGTAAAGTTGTGTATGAAAAAAATACTTACCATACGATGTAACAATGTGAGATGCAAAGGATATTAATGACGACATTGTGGCTTGAAATTTACTTAAAGTATATTTATAAATTATTTTCAGTTAAGTCTGATGTGTAGTAGGTATATTGATGTACGAGTATGTATATTTTATTAGTTGTCAAAAAGCGGATTTAAAACTGTTCGCCTCATATTTGATTCCGTAGGGGATTGCTTATCAACAAAAAGCGGTAGTAACATGACTAAAAGATGACCTTCATTGAGTGTATGTACCTTATAATGAATAAAACAATTTGAATTTGAA
>DWUN01004299.1:0-10949 GCA_018249975.1 Passova gellias
TATCTCTATATGAAATTTCATCACAATCGGTTCAGCGGTTTAGCCGTGATCACGTCACAGACAGACAGACAGACAGAGGTACTTTCGCATTTATAAGTATGGAATTAATATGGATAACTATGGAACATTGTTGTTAAATATAAGAAATATGTAAGAAATGTTATTTCTAACGTAGATATGTGTTATATTCATGGTCAATTATGAAATAACGAATACAGAAACACTAAATTATATAAACACTAACAACTTTTATCGCTGTCACAAAATCTGGAATACAAAAACATTGTCTCCTAACAACACCCATTCTAGTACATGGTCCCATGTAAATCCACCTAATGTTCGCTGGTAGCCGGCGTTCGGCTGACCTTAGCCTCCCACGCATGTTCGAAGATGCCTTGTTACTACAAACAAGTGCCCTTTCTCGAGATCTATTTTAAATGGAAAATGGGATAACCTCCTACTTGATTCTAGTTTTATCTGCCAACCATTAGCGACGGTGAATTATTTAAAACAGAAACAGAAAGTAAATGTTGGATTTTAAATTTCAAGTTTAAAAACACGTATAAATGATTGCCTTCGAAACGTAACCTTCAAAACTGTTTGCCTATACGGTGTCGGTATGTAGATTGTTCGATATCGTAATCAAGAGATACAAAATAGTAAAATTTGACCACAAGACAGTTTAATTGCTCTATATCATAGGATATCCAGTTACTTAGTTGAAAACATCTGATAAATGTATGCGACAGTGTCAACTATCCGCCTTCTATATTCGTTACATAGTGTTAACAGTCTTTATCTGATACATACATATATGTGGATAGATCGAAGATCGGATAACGTCCATCAACACGTCGGATTAGTCGGGTATTAATTAACGGGCCTATGAGAATGTATAACGCTTCATGAGGACTTTAGAAAGTTGTCTCGTGAGCAAACTGTTATTTTTGCTTATAGTTTGTTGAACAATTAATATCATGCCAATATTATACGTATAAGTAATTAATAATGTTTGTACTATGTCCATTGTTTCTAAATAACAAATAATGTGCAGATACTAATAGTAGCTGCTCGGTTTGGCAGTACTTATAATATAGTACATTGCAACTGTATTGTTTTCATATTTTAGCTCTTTAATGAATTCTACATCTCCACGCCTCTTTCGGGGCATAAACTGGATAGTCGGAGCTCCAATTCTATTTACTCTATCCGATTTTTTGTATACCTTGAAGTTGTTGTATTATTTAGTGTTGTTAGTTTTGGGTCACACACGTCGGAAAAGGTTAGTAATCTATCACGTAAATATTAAGTCGTCTTTGTTATATATAAAAACAGGTAACACAAGAGGTACGCAGGCCGGAGAATACTTAACATGTGAATTTGATTAATTATTTGAACAACGAAACACAAAGTTTCATTTCCTTCAAATATCATGTCTTTCTTATACTTAAAACAAATAGACGCGGGGATGTCATTTTAAAGTATCATTGTTGCATATTACACTAAATATAATCTGTGGTATGTATTGATGTGGACCGATAAGGAGTGGAACGCCCTACCGGAGGCTGTATTCCTCGATAAATTGTTATTACCAATGAATACTTAATGTTAACTGCTGAAATAAATCCAAGGGTGTAATGCCATGCGCGAATCTTATCCAGGTTACTATACCTGCGAGTATTTAAAAGTCATTCCATTACCTAATACTCATACGAGATGACTTGAACGCTTACATGAAGGCATCATGTCGTTTAAACTTTGACAACATTATTAAACAAAACGTGTTACAGAGCATTTCTTTATGTTTATCATGTTTCATCTTTTATATTTCAACCTAAGTAAACAACTTTAACGGTTAAGTCGCTGCAGGCAATTTCTGTCTCAGCTGCAGTACAGAGCTCAGAGCTCGTTTGTTCTTAAATCCTCTTAGCCAAGGTTTGTCTTCGGAAATTGTTACTATTACTTACTATAAATGAAGATTACAAAACGAGATGTTCTGTTAGACTTCTATTATAACGCGATGGTAAGGCTTTGTGCTCCTCTTGAGTAGTTCGCAAACGAATTAATTTCAAGAAGAACGTCTCAAAATACAAATTTCGTAAAATTGATCGTAAATTTCAACGTTATTTAGTTACTTTGGTTCGCTCGCAGTTAGAAATAATGTAAAACTCTTACAACTTATAATTTTGTTATTATTTCTAAATTAGTTTGTCTTTATTTTATAATAACGGCAGAACAAGATTTGGCGAAATCGACTAGATTTTGCTTCCGTTTTGTTTCTACTACTTTACAAAGTAGTAAATAAACGTTGCTTTAAGAAAAAGATCCCACATTGTAGTCTTTTATTTATGTATTTATCATAGTTATTATGAATATTGTTATGTAAGCTTTTACAAATTTAACAATTAACATATAATTTACAATTAATTAATAACAAATTTTACAACAGCTTTTACAATTAACAAATACTTACATATTATTAATAAACTAAGTAACACATTTACAAGTGGATCTGAAAAACATTTCTAATACATAATTTCGTGGCGTGGCGCCACTAGTATAACTTTTGATTAATAGATTTTTCCAATACAATAGTTTTTATTATCATATATTTTGTTACTAATTATGAATCTACAATCTACATAATAGCTATATTATTTCCAAAAGTCTACAGGCTTAATAAGGCAAATCGTGGACAGAGCACAATGACACTCACTATAAGAGGCATATGATAGTGAAAACAGTTCTAGTTTAGTAGGTACATTTGAAATATTAAATGATTGCATAATCTTATACTTATTAAGAAACAAAAACATATCGCGCAATGTATTTCTCTAATCGGCACCGCCGCACCTAGTCATAAATAATTGTAAGTAATTTCGAATAAAAAAGCATGCTCCCATAAATTTAAATGTGCTATAATGAACTCATGGTTTTATAAGCTTAACTATACACAAAACGTTTGTTTGGTGCATAAATAAAGAACCTCTCAACCTGATTACATTGACCCCGGGCGAAACGAACAATTATTTCCATTTGATTTATAATGTTTGCTTTTAATGGCCAGTCAGCTAGTTGCATGTTCATTTGGATTAAGTATACATATTGACTTTTTTTAATCTCTACCATAAACACTACCTCCTGGTCAGGTTATGGAAACAAATCAAAGTTACGTATTAATCAAAATGTTTCAGGACTTCATTTAAAGTGCTTGAATCTATGATCAGCGTTATTAACGTATTTGCTTTATTTACAATAAAACACTTTAAAATTAACATTAGTTAGTAAGTAAAATCCACTCATAAGCTATTTGAAATCAAATGCTGATGAACATAGGTCTGCCACTAATTGACTGAATTCACACTAACAGTCCCATCCCTACAGCCCTATTAGAGGCCCGTCGCAGATGTGCATGGGCGACAGTGGCCACTCGTGACTGCTCTCAGCTCGTTCACTACTCTCATAACATCAAATATAAAATAAAATAAAATCAACCCTTCCATCCTGGAATATCTACGGAATCCGGGGGTTTATTGCTGTCTGCCTCAGGTCGTCTGGGGAAGACCCTGTGCTCCTTTTGGCGATATACCTTTTAACGACTTTTTTTCAATAAATATAATACTCGATATACTCGTGTATTGTAAACATACTAAAATACAATAAAACAGAACCATTATGTACAATATAAAGTAAACAAATATTTTAAACCAAATTACATTAACTTTCTATTCGAGACAGTTCAACTAAGGTAACCGCGCTTTCTAGGCCGTAGGCAAACGTTTACCGCTTGTAAAATGGTTAGATAAATGTAAGTGTATCTATAATGTGCTCGACATACTCAAATACCAGTGTATACACTTTTATTATGACTGACTTGGATATCCTAACGATGGAAGTTTAAATTTAAAACATAGAGAATCTTTTGCCCAACAACTACAACGATAAAGGATTTAACATACCTACATATTTTAATGTGGGAATATCCACTCACCAATAGATGTATGAAAGTTATTAAAGTAGACTTAAAGAAAATGTTTATTTTAAAAAATACGGACACAGTTAAAAGATTTACCAGAATCGATTTATTTCGATCCACCCATATCTTACTATTTACATAGTAATATATTTAGATATAAAAATTAAAACGAATCAACAAAGCTAAAAGTATAAAGAAATTAAATTTAAATAATAAAAATACCGCTAAATTTCATACTTTTGTAAACGATATAGCTGATTAATATGAATTTACTTATATAGACACCCGGAATATTACATGGGCTTTGATGCAATGTAGACTGAGAAATCGTTACTTTTAAGTGTCGTGTTTCTTCATATCAACCCTGAACGGCCCCTTTACAAGGAAAGCTACTTAGTTATTATTTGGCAGTTAAAGATCAGGTGACGGTAAACACGCGATGAATGGGTATTAACATAGTTTTTAATGTTGCATGGATATTACCCATAGAGTAATATCATTGAAAGAAATGACGTAAAAATAATAACTATACAAGAATTGTAAAGAAACATAATATATTTAAGTAACTGTTTCGGGAGTTACAGTTACACATTTGTGAGTTTACAGTGAATCTTGCTTAGATCGAGTAATGTCCATGTTATTGGTTTATAAAATAGTGCCCTTAAAGTAACAATGCGATTTACAAGTCAACAGATGTTGTATTTGAATTTCGAAGCATTAATTTGTAGGGGATCGTTTAAAGGGTGAAATATAGAAAAGGTGATGACGTTTCGGTGAACTTATTATTGTTCGTGTTGTTATGTTGCTGTTCTGCCTGAACACTTCCTCTATGGTATTACCTCATTCGTCACCCTTCACGAATTCGAGGTCATTGGATCAAGATGCCAAACGGGTATTGCGGGGTTAATAATAAAACGTGCGATACGCGAGGGCAACCGGTTGGGGTCGTAGGGTCCACTAGACACGGCTGGATTAGCTCTAAATCAGACGAATGAAAGGAATAAAGGGAATGCCTCAGTAATTAAAAAACCAATTTGCGAGATACATTGGGATCGTATAGAAAAAGAACGAGTAGGGTTGGAAAGGCGAGGTTGATTATCCCTTTAGGTATATCTTGAAATAGGATTTTTTCAAATGGCTTTTTGTTTTTTTATACGTTATTTCTGCTGCGGTTACATGTCTTTTTTTATTAATCTGTATTTATTTAGACTTTTTTCATGAAATTTACGCAATTATGTTACACATGTGGTGTTTTGACAGGTTATTTATAAAAATAAAGGAAATGTTTAATACTTTATGGCATAATATCATAATAAACCAATAAACATCACGAAAAATAAATGTCGCCAGAAATATATTGAAATATGTAATCGTATCTTACACAGTAGTTATCACTTACGTAATTAATAAATAAACCTCAATTAAGGCTAGAGAATGGCTGTCAATGTCCTATTAGCACCAAGACGAGATATAATCGCGGTGAGACAATAAGTATCCACGGGGCGCCTTGTTACCGTTTCACTCGCCCGCCCAGCTGGGTGGCACTCTTGTAAACTAGACAAATTGACAAAAATATGACTGTACCAATAACAAGCGCTTTCATGTAATAGATTTGCTAGTCACCCTGCCACGACCAGATTAGAATGCACCGCTATTTCGTATTCAAATGTCCATTCAATATAACATTTAAGTAAATTGATTCCGTAAGTTTATATATTGCGTAAATATTATGATTTACGACACAATAAAACGAGTTAGTTTTGCTAAAGTAATGCAATTACAATTTCCAGTGAATGCCATAGCCGTTACAATAAACGTTGCTGAATCGGAGAACCTTTAGTGTATTAGATATTGAAAATTCTATATAAGCTTTTGTATAAGCTTTGTAAATGAGAGCTATTTATCTGACTTTAAATTACTGTCGCGTGGTGACTCGAATAAAATGTAACCCCGCGGCGGTGGAATCGATGTCACGTCGATACCGTCGTCCCGCGCCCCGCGCCCCGAGCCCCGAACAGATCATTGTGCGATATAATTAGTTTTTGTCACTTCACATTGACAAATCCCGTTCAAACCAGCGGTAGAAGGTACGATAGCGCGGACCCTACCACTTATGTCGCGCCAAACCGGCTCTTATCAAAGAGAATATTATTTCAAACGCCCCTGTCAACCCCGATGGGCTTTTCGAACCCCAAATCCAGTTTGTTATGAATGAAATTACAGAAATCGAATAAGGTAAACACAACTGAGAGCCAACAAAAGCTTGCACGAAAAAAAGCTAAATTGAATTCAAATTGGTTTCGTCGAGTATTAGGAATAGCCGGGGGAGCTTTTCAAGACGAATTCGAACATGTAGCGTGGTAATAATTTAAAGTAGCTTTTTTGTTACAAAAGTGCCAGTCCGCTGGGCGAGTAAAATTTACCGCGGTGATTGAATCAAAACACGTACATACAATTCAATTTTACGTAGTCATTTGTTTGATTCTAAATGGTAATGGTAATAATAATAATAGGAATAATGGTCACTAGTACAAGTAATAATAATATTGAATGACATGTAGACGTGTAAAATCAATTACGATTCATTTATAATAAATATAATATTGTAGTGTGAAATAATTTGTTGTATTTAAGATGAAATGCGGAAAAGTTATGTTAAAATAACGGTTTATTTCCTAAAAAAAAATATAAATATGATGTATGTACCTATTGCCGTCGACTCAATGTTCCTATATAAACATTTAAACGTAGAGGTAAAGAAAACTCCATCATCTGTCAAAAGTAACTTTCGTTTATGAAGCTCATAAAAAGGATACGCTGTAAAATTGGAAACATAATATGAAATAAAACTGTTTCACTCACAAGATCGACGGTGCGAACTCGCAGCCAAAGATCAACAGGTATGCAAATAGGTTAAAAATGCTCGCCCTAGCCTTCTTTGATACGTTATGAACGTATGCAAAGTTTCCACATTTATACGAGGATTTATATATTCTGTTTACTCATCTCCTTCTTCAAGCATCCATTGAACTTTAAAATTACTTACTTCCATAATATACGTTAAAATAAAATGTTACTAGGTTTTTATTAATTAAACATGTAAACTGTCTGTGTACAACGTCATAGACAAATAAAATGTAAATGTTCCGTACTGTTCTATGCATCTAACATAAAGCGGAATGTTTAAGTCAGCTGATATCATATAAATTCATTTAAAAAAATTGTTGCGATTCGGAAAACATGATACAGTTGAATATCAGTAATGTTGTTAAACTTCTTTTACATTTACAAAGTTTTGTAGTTTATGGCGATACAAAACATAACACTTGAAATATTGAAGGCTTGAAACCTACAACAGGGTATAAACTTTCAAATGCACGGTTTACCTGGCAGAAAGCGTTGAGGTTAACCGCGCAAAACGATTTGACTTTGTTGCCTCCAGCTTATTTTATAACGGTTTGTTGAATTGAATTTTGTGGTTATTTATTTAACAGGACGCGCGAGGGGCTCGATCCATTTTGTTTGGAACGACCGCGTTTAAAACGTCTGTTATGGATAGATTTTTCGACCACAAACGTTAATGCCTCGAGGAGTTTTCAGAACGTTATCAGTTCTATTTCTACAAAACGACAACTACCTACTCAAATAGTTTCGGCATTATAGTAAATTCCTGAAGTAAGTAAAGACAAGCCCCGACAAACATTTTCCGAGCTTCAGATCTTCAGACCTTCAACAGACCTTCTCTCGGTAAAGTCAACAGTGGCCATATTGAAGATTTTTACAAAATTTTTTGTTAGTAATTAGTCAACTCTAACTTCATTAAATTGCATTAAAGTCAAGCGATAGGAGACAAAGTCTGGTCAAAATGAGAACTACTAATATAATAAGACAGTGATAAATATCAAAATTAAAAGCAAATTCGCATTAACGAGATCCATGTCATTGACCATTACCGAGTCTTTTAAAGTATTTTAAAATAATATCCTCTGTATAATGTAGGCAAGATATCGCATGGGATTAGCGGACTATAGCAATGTCTTCAACGTCGTAAATAAATTTTATCGCCTTTATGGCCAATTCGAGAGCTAAAAGATCGTTAAAACGGTGGGTCCATTAATGTAATCATGCCGGATCCAATAATGTCATACAAACATGCAAGGTGACTCGGGAGCCGAGTATTGAGAGACACGGTAACTGTTCTGAGAAAGTCTCTGTGGGAGTTCGACTGAGGATGAAAATATAGTGTTAGTGTTTTTTACAAGTTTAATATTGTGTCTAAATAGTTTTTCCTTAAGCACAGTAAGCCTCGCTACCAAATCCTAAGATGTAATGTAAGACCTTTGTAATCACACTTACGAGTTGATACGCTTAACATAGCAGCAAGAATCTACGTTCGCGTCATTTAGTTTCCCAAATGGTTTTCATGTGACATGAGGTTTTAGATAAAACTGAGTATAATCCACAACTCCTTTTCTTGAATTACTTTCATTGATTTTTTATGTATATAATTGATCATTAATTTATTAGTATAATGTTTTGTCAACATATTAATTTAATGTCTTGTGCATATTTATTAAAAGTTCACGTGGAAATCAAATCCAAATAAATTGTAGAACCTTGCAATATTGTGTTGCGATTACCACTTAGTATCATGTGGCCGGGAATGTCTAATTACTAATTCCGTAACATAAAAGGAGATCCATATCCATATACCGAGAGATACTTGTTACAAACTGACTAAAAACAAATACAAAAAAACTGTACTAACCGCTCTTTAACGTATGCATGTTTAGTTTTATAAATGAAAAGAAAAACTTAATACTCAGGTTTAAACAGCAACATGTTTCCTTTTATTGTCCATGAATAATTAATTTGCAATTAATATCGTAGATAAACATTGCATTAACTTGGTCGGTGTGATAAAACTAATGGAAGATTTATGATATTTGAACAGCGCTTGCTACTTTGAATTGATGCTCTGTAATTATGCCGTTCATGTTATATAAATGAGGCTGCAAGATGCAAATTACCGCCCTTTTAAAACTAACATAAAATTTTCATATATCGCCTACATGTATCGATAATTTGTACCGCGAGCGGTTAGTAATCGTCATTTGTTTAATACATTAATTTAGTGGTCTGCAATTATTAACTGCACTTTCCATAAATATGACTCGAAATATTTCGAATCACTGATTTTAGATTTCCATAAGGACAAGAAATAACATTAATTTAAACGCTACGGTTTTGTATTAAACTTTAGTACTAAGACGAACTATAACCAATTTAAATTAATGAATAAGAATAGTCTTGTGAATGTTAACAATCGTGGCAATAATTAAACTTAGGTACGTAGAAGTAAATAAGCGCATTATACAATCTCTCGGTTCATGTAGGTATTGCCCACTAGGGGATATACTAGTATTTTATAGACTACGATTATTCTCGTAGGTACGTCACGTAGAGTGCATCGACTGTCTGCAAATGACGTCCGTCCGCTTTGGATAACATTTCGTAGCATTGTTTATTTGCGAATTTCATATGGATATGTGATGTAAAGTGAAAAATTGCTTAAGCTACTAGAATGAAATTTTCCCAAAAAAAAAATGAGGCATTACGCGATGCACCGCGGATGTGAAAAAATTACTGTCATAAATAAATATGTAGTAAATTTATCAAATCGTAGCTTTGCGAATATAGAGGCAGCGATGTAAGTATATCATTGGTAGGTTTACTCACAATTGGCAGCGGGGCTGGAGCGTGATGGCATAAACAGCGTCATGCCAGTTGTGTCACGGTGTACGAGTTGGGTTTACGGCCAAGGCTCGCCAATATATTATATTTAAATAACTTGAAATAATCTTAATTTATTTTTTTTAAAGAATTTTGAACAAAAGGGTGAATCTTAATACATATAATACAAAAAAATAAACAGTTTTCCTTTGTTTTAACCTGAAAATAAGCTAAATAGTAAATGTGTCAAAGCACGTAAAGTGCCATAAAGCTATGTGCATATAAAGCATATTATATTTTAAATAACCACTGCAGATATGTACGTGGCAAAGACGGTTTACGGCCATGACGTCACGTAGAGTGCATCGGCTCTGGACAAATGACGAGCGCCCGCTTTGAATAACCGATAGTATTGTATAAACATTTAATACTATTTGTATACACTCAGTTTATTATTCATTAAAATGATAGTATTTGAATATAATGAGTTATTGGAATTAACCGAATCGCTAATAAAATTTGACATTTATGCCTTTCAAACATTATTGCCATAAGGAGCCTGTTATTGTAGGTAGCAGTATAATATAGCATAAATCATAATAACGTGGTATATTCATTTAGGAAGTGATCAATATACACGTGTGAGACGTTCAGACGTACTAAGCCCGTGACGTCACGCATTGTCACTCATGATAGTAGTCAAGACTTTACTCAATAGAATTACTATTAAATACTTTTTTAAATCATAAAATGCTGTAAATCAATGCTTTCAAGGAATTCTCGAGGTTTTAACAATATGATTAAAGTAAAGATGCAGAAACCACGCATTTACCAAAAGGCCCGCAGTCCGCTTTCCGCTTTCATCGAAATGTTAACACCAAGCTTAAATTATTCGATGAACCTCCTTACCTCTACGTTATGTCCCTATTGAATACATCACTACATAGTATAAAATAAAGTCCCTTTCTGCCGTCTGTCCCTATGTGTACTTAGATCTTTAAAACTACGCAACGGATGCGGTTTTTTGTAATAGAAAGAGTGATTCAAGAGGTAGGTTTATATGTATAACTAGCTTTGGTTCGCGACTCCGTCCGCGTGGAATAGTGGCTTTGGGATTAAAGTGCTTTTAATTTCCTAAGACACTATTATTGCAAAAGACAGTATTCAACGCAGAGAAAGTCGCCGGCAAAAGCTAGTTGGCGATATAAGACAGTAAACAGTTATTTATAGATTTCTTCTA
>DWUN01004300.1:0-10948 GCA_018249975.1 Passova gellias
CTAATAATATAAAGCTGAAGAGTTTGTTTGATTGTTTGAACGCGCTAATCTCAGAAAATATTGGTCCGATTTAAAAAGTTCTTTCAGTGTTAGATTGCTCATTTATCGAGAAAGGCTCTAGGCTATATAACGTCACGCTAAGATGAATAAGAGAGGAGCAGCATTAAAAAATAATTTATATGGCAGGACAACGTTTGCCAGGTCAGCTAGTTAATGATAATGAGATAATTACCCAACATTCGACCGACGAAAATTGTAAAGGTGCTTCATCAAAAGATATTGAAACAGCGCGGTGGAGTATGCAACGGTTTGGTGTGGCAAAATCTAAAATTTAATAGAGTAAACACAATTTAAATATCCGTATATCCATATAGTGGTTAACGTTGAAATCCAAACAGACCGACAGTTTAGTTTATTTAACATCAACAAAACATGTCGACAATCAAATAAAGGAAATACACAGTTTTTTTTAAAGGAAACTAGCACATCGGACATTGAAATCATTGTAATAATAATGTTCATGAAACAAGGATAAGTCGGTTCGGCCTCGCCTAACTGACTCCATTAGTTATGAGTCGCGGACACAAGATCATATATATCCCTAAAAGTACCGAATATGAAGCAGTTGTTTCACCAGTCTGCATTCGCAACTCATCAATAAGCTCATATCAAATGTGGGAGGGTAAGGAAAAGGTGCAGAATCAATATTACAGAGTCCATATGAACTGCAGATTAAAGCTTATAAATAAATAAACTTTTTTAGAGAACATGTAAAATTAATTTCTTTTCATCAATGAATAAACGCAGTGTGCGAATATACAGGTGATATTATTATTATATCACAACACTATGTCCATAAACGGGGTAGGCAGAAAGCACCGAGTGCCAATATCTTTATCCTAATAAACCCAACGCACTTCTAAAAGGATGGTCTGTCGTGTAGTGATAATGAAACTTATAAAACATAAAATAACTATAGTCCAGGCAAATAAATAAGTATATATTTACAATCTTCAGCAAATGGGAACATAATTATTATGTATAGCATTTATAATAATATGTACATATAAATAATATCAAATCGCTCATTTGGACCGACAGTGACATAACTGCAAAAAAATGCATAACTGACTTCGGTTAGATATGGATTGGGGTATTGAAAAAGACATGCGCCTATTTTCAAGCCTAAGTATTAAACTACAATAAAAAGTAGTTAAATATTCATTAGCTGTAAGAATAGTTAAGAATCTTCATTAGTGTTTGTAAAAAATCTAAAAAATATGGCGCAGTGTAAAATTAACATATTTACACTTGTGTCACTGTAGGTCCAAATGAGCGATAATATTGCTTTAAAGATATTTGTAATATTAAATAGACAATTGTGTTGATAACAATTGGTGATGATAATAAACGCGAAGCAAAATAGGATAAACAAAATCAACATGACAGATAAGCATCAAATAAAATTTCAGGACGAAAATAATTCAAAACGCATTTGCAAAACTTATTGAGAACAAACAATGGTGATAGAATAGTTACTGAAAACAGCTTGCAGTATTGTTGAAACTACACATAGAGGCCAGAAATTATATCAAAAATCGCTGCATGCAAACATATTTAGAACAAAAACTTATAGCTTTTCATTCTTTAAAGAGTATAATATTAATAGAACATTGTAACATTAGGAAAATGTACGATTGTATAAAAATCAAAAACGTATATATTAGAAAATAATTAAAATAAATAAACTATAGAATGTTCCGTGTTCGATGATTAAGCAGTAAATGTAATATACCTTGCGTTATTTAATAATGAAGTGTTGGTTAGATCGCATACCGGCGTATGAGTTTGTTTGTAAACAAATAACATATGATCGATTGACCGGTGACGCTGCGTAATTTTAAAATTATTTCCTCATATATTTAATACGACAACGTCCAAACAGGAGCCGTGTTAAATATAAAAACATGGAGAAAACACTATTTCAGAACAGTACGGAAACTCGCAGGCTGTAAGAATCCATGTGTCTCATACGCGCCAATATTTGACAACAACGTACTGAAGATTGTAACGTCAAAACTAACTTGTGGTACTCATTTTTTAAGTAGTTTATCGGAAAATATTCGACAATTTCAATCCGCAATAGGTTTTTAAGTAGTATTCGTAGTAATATATTAGTTTTAAAATAATTATTACCGCCCCTAGCGGCAAAAATACGAAACATAACATAATGGCCGACACACAGTAGCTGCGATGACTTAACACACTAAATGCGCAAAATACTTACACTTTCCTCCTCTTTTTCCATACCAGAGGGCATTTGAGGTACAGCACGGTTAATCGCCGAGTAATCCGGTAAATCCGGAAGGTCCTCGGCGAGATATATAGGCATTGGTTTCGACGCATCCAGGGCCCTCGCCCTAAACGAGAGCTTCGACATTTTGTTGACAGAACAAAACACGCTAGCGTCGACACAAAAATGCACTTATAAATCACTTTATAGCTCCTCCAGGAGGTCCTAAAGGACCGTAAACTGCACTTTGCACACTCTAGTTCGTTCCCATGGTTAATTTTTGCACGCACTCAGTCACAATTAATGAAAAACAATAACGAAACTTTACATATTGAGCGATCTTTACAGAAAGCCATCATGGCGGCTTTCCGTTTGGCGGACGACCATGACCAACTTCCACCTAGCACGACGTGCGCGGGAAGGAAACACGCGGGAGCAAATTCTACGGTTTTGGAACTTTTAACTTTACCCATTAAGTAATGTATTATTAATTAAAATTTTTCTAAATAAATAAATAATTTATACTTTTACAAAGTATAAATGCAATGTTTGAAAATAAATGTGATGTATAGGGTTTTAAAAATTACTAAAAGACGTCGGGCATAGGTCGCCATTTCAATTTTACCACAGACAATTTAACTTTTTTATTACGATCCGTTTCATTCAACTAAAATTCAGGATTTTGTTTATATAAAAATTTAAAGCTACAAAACATGTAGTAAGAATATTTCTAATTCATCTTAGGCAATTTTAAAGACCAATGAAATGTTGAATATAAAAATAATCAATTAACGTAATGGAAAAATAAAAATGCGTAAATTATAGTTTGTACTGAAATATTTTTTTAATTTAATTACAGATGATTTAAATAACATAAAATCAGAAATTTCAAATAAATGTGAATACAATAAAACGGTGTTTTCTCGCATAATGTATTAGTTATTATTATAACATCACGCCAGATCCGTAACGAGGTAAGCAAAAAGCAATGAGTGCCAAATATCTCTGATCTAACAAACCTAACGTGCTTCGTCTGCAGTTATTACTCTCTTCAATATTATGTATTATTTAATTTGAGACAAATTCATCACAAATATTTAATACCCTTATAAAGGTTACAACACATTCCCAACGTAAGCAAAAATATTAAAAATAGTAAGGAACTACATTGTTGTAAAATTAAGCTTAAGGAGGTCTGTAACTAACTTTAAGGGCTTATTACTTATTGTAGCTTAGAGCTTTTACTTCTACTTGTTTTTCTGAGAATGTATTACTTGCCATCGTACTGAACTGTAGGAGTATGTTACAATTAATAGTTTCAAGCGTGCAAATGCATTGACTATTACGTCTCTAATATTATATAACAAATCATTTTACGATATTTTAATTAAGTGAGTGAGAACTATTTAAATATATGTTTTCGCCAGTGGTATAAGATACCCAGCTTTTTTATTAAATCACGGTGCAAATGGGTATGAAAAAACAATTGTTCGTATGCAAAGGGGACAGTAGATGGCGTTGTTTTTGGAAAATAATGTTTATGAGTATATAATAATTATTGTCATAAATAATTGCGTTAGTTTCATAGATTTTTCAGTTTAACTTGAAGCCGTAACTATTGTTCATTACGGCCTAATATTTTTCTCTTAACAGAAACGATACGGCAAATTATTTGCACATGGTATTTTCATATTTACCTGATATTAGGTTTTGTGTGGCTCATACCAAATCTGCCTGCGATTAACTTACATATTAATTTTAAGCAGTAAAGTATTATCGTTCAGCGTTGTATACAGAATGATCTTAAAGTGTTTTATAAGTGTTTACGGATTGCCGAAGCAATTTTCACCGAGCGTTACAAATTAAGCCCAAAGAACTACAGACTAGAGCTTTGAATCGAGCGACACAATAAGATTTTTTTAATTCAATAGCGAATAGACACTTTATAGAGAAGTGTCCGATACCTTACACTGCAACTCTTCTACCATCAAGTGAGCTGGCGGTCAGACGCAAGCCTGTTACAAAAAAGTCTATCACGCTGGTGAAGTAAGTACCTTCAAACCGGTACACAGCAATGCAATTGGCGTTTAGTGCCAGAGATACATGCAGCAGTAGTGTCTTCAAGGTCATATCTCACGTTGAGCTCACTTGCGGCTGGGACGCAAAATAGATTCGATTAGCCCGAAAAACTAGTCCATTAATTAACAGCCATTAAAAAAGCTGTGTTCCATATCGTTTAAATACAGAACGTCAAAACTTTTTTTAAACATTCGTCACTGTGTTGCTGGTGTTAGGAACTGTAGGGTTGGCGAAACATGATCTCAATCGTCAGAAAGATTTCAGATACTTGCTAGGTCGCTCCGAACCAGCTGTATGGTCTCAAAGGGCACAAAGGGTGATTAAAAATGCACAAATAAATGTCATGACTTTATTACTCTATATTTTACAGGTGATACCAACGATTAGTATAGGATAAGAGGCGTAAATTTCGGAATAAAATGCATTAACTTTAATATAAATACAAGGAAAAACGTTAAGTCCTATTCGATATAAATTCACCGTGTCTCTAGATTTGTTCTCTAACTTTTGTGTCAATGAAAATTCATCATCTAAATGTGTCCACTAATAATAACAATAAGCAGTTTAAATATCAGAAGTTAAAAAACATTGCAATATTACAATAATTATTATTGTTATTATGTCTATAACTATTCGTCTTGTTGCATTGTTTAGTGTAGATAAAATAAATATCGCGACTTAAGTTAGTAAATTCGCTTAACTTTAGGTAATTTGTATTTGGATATTTCTCGAATTGCAGTAACGACAACATATTTGTGGTAACCCTGAACTACGTTATCGCCTACAAGACTGAAATTGTGCTATTGGCATGTTAAGAGAATTAAAAAAGAAAAAAACATTGATCATATAAAATTTCAAAAACTCAGTTACAACCAATATCTTTGAAGGTATTTCAACAACAAAAGTAGCTGAATTTTCGTTGTGGCCGGTTCCAATTTCAAAAACAAAAGACAATCAAAACACAGAGCGGTAAAATTGGTTTCAAATTTAATTTCAAAAACATCTGAAGATAAGAAATTTTATATATAAGTCGTTGCTTTCAAGCTTCACAGCAAACGTGGCCAATATTTGTTCGCCAATATTCATTCTCATCAAACATGTCTTCAACAATGCATGTAACTATTGTATAAAAACATTAACTTTAATAATATATTAATTATTAAGGCTAATCGATAACATTAAAGATTTTGAGGATTTTCACTCAAATATCGATAATAATCCAGTCTATATCAATATCAATCTCTCTTATTAAAAATTGTTGGTAAAACACTAAAACGGATAAATGTTAGGGATAGGAAATAAATATGATAAATAAGAAAATAACTCGTCGATCAGTGTATTACAAAAACCGATATCTAAATTTACTTTACAGATCTTAATTAAAAAAAAAAAAACTAAATCGAAGAACATTTTACAAATCTCAACGTCAAGTCTATTATCGATATTGAGGTAAACCGCTCGAGCAAATATACAAAGACGAAACAACGATGCATACATAGTATTATTAAGTATATAAAAAACTGGTACAAACATTGCCATTGTCAAAAAAAAAAACGTAATGATCCATCAACATTTGAGATAAAACCATCGAACCTCCCACAACAGTTCCAAACGCCGTAAATCGGTCTTAACCCGCACCGCCCAATAAAATTCTATTTACAAACCGAAGCAAGAAAAAAAAAATTTTTTTTCATGGCTTACTCATTTCATGCTCGCCAGCCAGCAATAAATTTATTATTAATATGACAGACATGGAATGATGATGTGAAAATGAAGAATTTTGCATAATTAAAAATTCTTTGCAATCACGGGTAATTTGGTTATTATTAAACTCATTTCATTGTACACGATTATTGGAAGAAATAGGTACATCGGGAAAATTCAAACAATACGCGAACACGGACCACATGAAAAGGCGGGAAAAAGCTGAGGAAACGATATCAATCAATACATAACAACGTAGGCCTCGTGAACATTTACCACAATCTCGATATCACCGCGAGGCGCATTAAGACCAATTCACAGTACACATACGTATCAATATCGGCTGAAATATATCAATAACATTACAATACAATATTTTAAATCTATTTAAACGCGGTGCCCGGCGGTGGCCAGACGCAGAGGCGTGCGGACGGCGATGGGTACCGCGTGACGTCACTCGACTACCATCAAGGACACATCTGTACCGCCGAGAATGATTCTTGATTGTCACAGTTAGGACATCACTCGTTCATCATTCAAAAGTCTGTGAAGCGTACGCTTCAGTGTCAAATCATTAGATTACTGTACACGACTCCATCGGGTATCCATCTAACTATATCGGGTTAGCAGTCAGCCCCTGAGGACATTTTTGTCTATAATTAGTCGGCACAGCTGCTATAGGTTTCATTTTATTGTGACACCCACCAATGTTACCCTCAAATAAATTCGAATCTTACAAAAATCCATAAAAATCACTGGACAGAATAAAATATAGGTATTTGAGCAAAATTAATATAATTAATTCAATTATTAAATAAGACAAAAATAATGATAATGTTAGAATGTAAAAAAAAATCCTAATTATTATTTTTATAATTCCATAAATATTGGTAATATAATTATTGGTCACAGTATATTTGTGTCATCTTTTCGCAAGTATGCAAAGGCTTAACTTTTTTAATACAACGGATTCCAAACGATTGGCCAACAATTAAAAACATAACAAATTGGTCGACATATAACATTTTATTACACACGATATCATGGTGATTTTTTTTCCAATGAACGTCAGTAGTTAACAACAATTTCATACAAAACTAAACAATACTTCTCAACATCGTTAAAATAACTGCAAATCAGAACTGTTTATTACCTACCAGACGGACCTACTTCAGAATAATCTTAAAATTCCAAGCCATTTACATTAAGATTTAATAATTTTTCCATTTGAAATACATTCGCCTTATAGTTATAATATAAACCAAACCCTATTTCAAAACCATCGAGAATAAATACAATTAAAATGTCAAATTGAATATCATAAATGTCTATAAAGCTAAATGTCACTTTGCCTCTTTTAATGCCCGATCAATATTTAGAGTCCATTCGTAGGTACCAGGTTTTAATAAATAAATATCATAGATTTAAACTGGAATCGCGAGAACATTATAAAAAAGTTATTTAAATCTATACAGTAAAGTGAACGAGCTTAGATTCCGACCTTTTGGCCGATTATTTATTATGCATTTCGATATTAAACAAAGAGCTATTCCATGTAATTGTCAAATCATCGAATACTATGATTTTACAAAGCATGACATCCGAATTACGTCATTGGTTATACAAAACGTGTATTATTAAAAGCAGTATGTGATCAAATTGGCGTATTGTTATTTCAATGTTTAGTTCCAGCACTAATGATAATGCTTATAGATTGCTTGAAACAGTGCGTGTGGACTACAATAATAAATGTCGCGAACATAAAATTGTTTGTGTTATATTATTTTTGTATATAACTTTAATCCTTTAAATACATTATTTTTTTAGATAAATGCTCTGTTATTGATATAACTAATGCTTTAATTCTATATGTATTTATATATATATATATATATATATATATATATATAGATTTTAACAATTCAAATAAGCAGTGCAAGCTATTATCATCCTTATACCACTGAATATAGGATTGAATTTCCCGCATCAATTAGCCTGTTATGGCTTCGCTGCATAAGTTTTGTTCGATACATATCACATAAGCGACGCCTAAATACAATATAATTATTTCATAGAGCGTTAAATAACATCATTTTAAGCAGTATAGTCAATTTTAATACACATCATAGATAACGTATGTCTTAATTAATAATTAATTTAGCATATTTTTATTATTTAGAAAGAGTTAAGTAGAAATGTTTCATGGATAGGCTGACTATAGCTACTCCGCGTCAATTTCGCCCTTATCGCCTACAAAATAGGGTTATATTTCGATTGAGCCCCATCATATCGTCCAGTTTTAAGTCCGCAGATTTCAAAAACGATAAAACACTAAAGTTTAAATCCCGTCAATTGTATATGATGTTAAAAGTCATACGTGATAAAATAATAAAATCATTCAATTTTAAAAATACTGACAAATAACGCGTAGATAGCGCATGCGACAGACCACACGCACACAGACAGACACATAAAGATTTACACATTAACAGAAGATTGGCCAATATATTGCTGGTTGTAAATAAATTAATTCCTCCAACTCCCGCAACTTCTTTGTATGTGTAGTCTCGTATATGTTAACTCTAGTTTCGAACGGTATAATATGTTGTGTACAAAAATGTCATTCATTAAAAACTCGTCGAAACATGTATAATAATGACAATAACAATAGCTTGGGATAACCTCACACACAGACATCCAATCCCAAACAGACAGACCGACAGACAGAGCTTGTACTAGACAAACAAACAGACAGACAGAGCCTGTACTACGGTGACCGGACAACTGATAGACTGATATACATACATACAATATAATATTTATATAGATATTATTATTACAACCAGACACGGAACAAACAAATGCACTCGTCCCACAATTGTTTGTCCCAGATGGGAATCGAACCCGCAACCTCCAATTTATCTGTCAGGGTCTCCGACTGCTAGACTACGATGCCTGGCAAGTGGAACACGCTACCATAGGCACAGAGTCTATTTTGGGGGTTAGGTGATTATTATGTTAAATTGTCCTGAGATATTATTATTATTATATATGGACTGCATATGTGTGTGTATGTATGTGTGTGTGTGTGTGGGGCTGTGTTACGTCATGTCCATTATATATGTAACAGTCAGGTCGTTTTAATGTTTCAGTAATAATGTTAAAGAAATGATCACTAGTGACAAATCAGCTTTGCTCCGAGGCCGTGTCCTGGGCAGAGCAGTCTCCCTTCGGGGCGTCCTTCGTTGGCTTGGCGTTCTTGCCCACAAAGATCTCTACCTCCTGTAGAAGAATCAAGAACAGGGATTTAATACATGTGTATATATATATATATATATATATATATATATATACATAACATGACGCCAGGTTCCTAACGGGGTAGGCAGAAAGCACTAAGTGCCAAATATCTCTGTCCTTACAAACCTAACGCGCTTCGTCTACATTCATCACTCTCTTCATGCATACACGCCGGTTTCGGAGACTCTTGACTCCTCCGTCAGCTAGCATGTGACCTATTTGGTGGAGATAGGATAGTCTAGGTCTCAGTGCACGAATAGATCCATTAGCACTCGCACTGTATATCTGGTTTGTCATTATTTCCTCGTCTATTCTTTTTATGGGATTTAATTTGCTTTTAACAAATATGCAGTAACCAATGAGATATGTCAACTTCTGTTTAGCGAGATTGTTTGGTAATTGACTACAATTTAAATCTATAATTACAATATGGTTCTTTTGAATTGACAAAACACGTGTGTATAATGCTAATATAGTATAGTATATAGTACACTAGAACAGTTAAAACCCGTAAAATGGTCCTTCGAGCCTGACCAGGGATAAATACATTAATTGACACAATAAATTAAATGATTTATTTAACTCTTTGTTGCATCGTTACACGCACAGTAACAATGGTTGAACCTAATAATGGCTTATGGCGTTTTCAATTGCATAAAGATGAAAGACATTTTATAAATCAACGGAACGATTAAACGTTTGTTATAACTGCGAGGGAAACATGTATTCTTCTTTGGTATACAAATAAATAGCGAATAAACACATGTAAGTAACGACAAATCTTCCGACTGACCTGACTGCCTTCGATGCCCATGTCGTGGTCATTCTCCCCGCTGGTGGTGGGGGCCGAGGCGCGCGCGGCCAGCTGCCGCTCGCGCGCTACCCGTCTGGGAAAAGGCAATCAATTATGCTAAAAACATTAAGCAACTTCAAAAAGGCACTGAGAGAGGGTGTTTCAAGACATTATACATTTTGAGGATCTGCAAAGTTCAATTTATTTGTCGCACAGTTTATACCCAAAGTTTACACAAGATTTTGTGTGTTATGCTAGAGAAGCTTTAAGCCAAAGAATATCAAAACTGTAGGAAGCTCCTAATTTTCTTGTGGACTACTAATGGGTTAGTCAGTCGACGACATAAATCAAACGCTGTACAATTTGAATACAGCATTTGGATTGCCTATAACCCCCTCACTATAAGAGATCGGCTCAACAGTGGACCAATAAAAGGGTCAAAAATTTTTTTTATGGTTTTTACGTTGAAATATGTAATATGTCAGCTGTCTATCTTAGTATTATTTTTACCCTATTTTGGACAAGTTTCCGGCGCTAAACAATTTATTTACATCGAAATAACGATTGCCTCGAATTCGACTGCCTCGTTGGTCGTGCGGTTGCTAGCGCGACTGCCGATCGGGAGGTGCTGGGTTCGAATCCCGGGTTGGGTACTGCTGGATTTTTCTAATTTAGCATTTCTTGTAGTGACTCACTGTCTGAATGTGTGCCCGGTGCATGGCAATAGGCTCACCATCTATTCCATTGTGGGACTTAAACGTAACCGGTGAAATGTGGGG
>DWUN01004301.1:0-10946 GCA_018249975.1 Passova gellias
TTCCGTAAAACAATCAAATTCCTGGAAAACTAAAAATAAAATGGGAGAAAAATGTAGCCTATAATGACCCTGAACCCCTTAAGTGTTTCTATATGAAATTTTATCACAATCGGTTTAGCGATTTGGCCGTGATAACGTCACAGACAGACAGACAGACAGACAGAGTTACTTTCACTGTTATAATATTAGTATGGATAAACTATTATTAAGTAATTTACTTAGTTAGACTTATTTTTAATATTAAATTGAGGACTAAACATACCTAATTCAACATTCAAATCTGAATCGTCCTGTATCTTTAGTGTCTATATAACTATCCATATTTTTTTTTGTGTAAATAAATTATATTGTTTTGTTTTTATATGTATTGTGATGTTTATATTATAAGTTCAACAAAATTATATTACGCTTACGTATGTAAGTAAATTAACTAATATCTATTGCACAAAGTTGGTAAACTCAATTTGCTACTTTGCATATCTTCTTTGATACAATAAAGTAAACATACCTATCTGTTTTAATTATGTCCATTTTATGATTACTCAAAGAAAACAAAATAGCTGATATCTATATGTTTTACCAAGAATTTACAAATCCCAACGATTAACTTGTTGCACGTAACAGGATCTTAAAACTTTATCGCCTTGTACCAGTTGTTAGCCTTGAATCACGTGCTTTGGATAATAAAAATATAATCGAAAAGACTTTTAATCATTGCGATGTCGTGAATTATGGACAGTGTGTCTTTAAAGTCGAGAGTGGTACAGTCAATGACTCGGCGGGTCGTTAGCGGTAGACCACAGCGCCCTGCCAATCTCGAAATGGGGACCTCTTTGGCCTCTTGTTTATTCCCTTATGCTCTTTACATAACTATAAAATTTTATTACCCTCGCGCGCGGTTCTTAAATTGAATTCCGGGGAACCATCGCAGCGGTAACATCGCATATTTTGAGTTTATTAAACGCCGTCGTCATGTTCAATTTACTGCACTGCAGTAAACTTGTGGTACGCACCACAAATTATTTCATAGTCACACTGCTTTTGTTTCGCGAACCAGATACTCCTACGTAACCATAAGATCTAGAGAAACCTATAAATCCATACTAAATGATAAAGCTGAAGAAATTGTTTTTCTTTGTGTGTTAAATGTAAAACGATAGGTGATGTAAATTTACATAAAAGTTTTAAATTAGAACTTTAAAATAATTTTAATATGTAGTGTTATGGAAATAACAATTTGCTATATAACCTATTAAAAATAATGATCCATTCGAATGAAACTACATGGATGATTATCGTTTGTATAGGTAGGTACCAAATTATTGGTGAACTATTTTAAGTAAAATAGAGATCGAAATTTCTTTTACATATATTCAAATAATAATATAAACCAATTTTGTACTTCGTTTTACTACTGGCTTTTAGCTTTTAAAACTAAATAAATGCATCAGAAAGAGAAAGTTTCAACTGCAAACTGGCCAAAGATATCTTGTTTAGAAACCTGTCGGGGTTACTTAATGGAAATGCGTAATATACATCGATATTTCTTGGCAAATTATTCACCTCAATGTTAAAAGTAATTAAGATAATATTGTAAAAGTGATATTATGTAGCACTACGTAGACAATTTTTCCCAATAGCAGAAGATTCGAGCAATATTAGACTTACATCACTACATAGTATAAAACAAAGTCGCTTTCTCTGTCCCCATATCCCTATGTATGCCTAAATCTAAAAAACTACGCAACGGATTTTGAAGCGGTTTTTTTAATAGATAGTGATTCAAGAGGTAGGTTTATATGTATAACAACATACATTATATAGTAGAGAAATACTGTTATAATTTATATGGCAGAACAACGTTTGCCGGGTCAGCTAGTTTAAAATAAATGAGAGTGGTGAAATACTACTGTAATACCAATTACGCATTTTGTGAATCACTCATACCTGATTCGCCAAGGTCATTATCAGTGTCACTACGGCGCCGGCGCGATATATCTACTTAGTTACTGTATTTTACTATATTTGTACCAGCAACATGCGCCGCCGCTGATGCAATCAGCACCTGCTAACTGCTCAAAAAATTAATAATAACTAACTAATAATAATTAACTTAAAAATAACTATTAATAAAGACATAACTTAAGTTGTAAGAAGGTTATCTTATGATGAAAATGTTTCGTATCTGCCTATCACTACGGTAAATAGGCGTGAATGCCACATATGTGTGTATCGCAATATACCTGCTTGTACATCGAACACCATTCGACAACTGATACAAAAGTTGCTCTGACACGAACTAATTTGATGTGCCACTAATGCATTCATAATTATTCGCATGCATGTATAATGTAATGCAATAAGATAAAAAGAACCGCTGACATGCTTTATTTCATTTTGAAACGAATGTCGTCGAATTAGCTTCAGCCGTTCAGTTCATAACACGAATGGCAAGTTGGTAATAAAATTTAATTAGTCGTTTAAAGGTCGAATAAAAAATTAATAGCTACTATGCAGTTAATTGCTAAGGCGCTTTTTTAAAAATAACACGACTATTCCATATCACATTATTATCGATAATATTGGTAACTGTAAATAATCCCAACCTGCTATTAGATTTGTTTAATGAGTTAATGATAGAGTCGAAAAATATAATGGATTATTACACGGACCTTGTAGAGTTATTAGAGCCGTTTTTGTGAAGGGTAATTTAGTGTTAATAATGGTTTTACTGCAGCTAACGTACGAAAACGGACTAGACAATCATAACAAGTCGTAATTAAGTTATAAAAAAAACATACAACTTGAATATTGCATTAAAGCTTGGCAATTACGTAAATACTTAAAACAATATTCTTCTGTAGGACTTAATCGAGATACATTAAAACAGTATAATGAATATCAATAAATATAATTACTATCACTACATAGTATAAAACAGTTGCTTTTTCTGTCCCTATATCCCTATGTATTCGTATGCTTAAATCTTTAAAACTACGCAACGGATTTTGATGCTGTTTTTTTTAAATAGATAGAGTGATTGAAGAGGAAGGTTTATGTGTATGTAAAATAACATCCATTAAATAGTGGAGAAATACTGTTATAGTTTATATAGCAGAACAACGTTTGCCAGGTCAGCTAATAATATTTAAGACTGGCCTAACAGCATTGTTAAGAATCTGTACCAACGAAATAACAGTTAGGAAGTCACAATTTTTAAGCAGAGAAGTCTTTTGTCTCACATTCATCGTAATTGGCCAAATCAGTCCATCCTTTCTAAATCGATGTATTTTTTAAAGAAAAGGATTACACTTTTGGTATATCGATATAAAAGCGAAATTGATTGCTTGCCAAATGTGGCACAAAATGTTTGGACATTAATGTAATATACATGAATATTTGCAAAAAGAGCCGAGACATTTAAATATACATATGTAAATTTTGTTTCGCAATAAAGAATTTTGTATACTATTCTTCAACATTCACAAATGATAAGATTCAGGTGTTCAAATCAAATGAAACGAAACAGGTAATCTTTGAAGCAACTGGGCTAGTAGGTACTTGTGTTATTAACTATGATTTCCCGCCATCTTAGACTTGTTTCGTACAGGAACTGTTGACCTACTGTAAAGAATTGCGAATAATAATACAGAATTTATCCAATAATCAGGGCTAGTGGAATGTTCTTTGGTATAGCATTTTCATGATATCTCTCGGCCACTTAAAAACTAGAGGTAGAGACTAAATAATCCACAGACCTAGCCTCAATACGCTTTTTTACAGTATGCGTATTTTTTTCTTAGTTTATAACTGCAATTCTGATCAAGCGGTGTAGTTCAATTTGCATAGTTGTATTTCTAAAGGAACAAAGACAATGTTATGAAAAAATCGTTATCTCAATAATATTTTCATTATTAGTCTGCTACATAGATATTATGATTCGCTATGCTTTTATATACTATCTGGTATGGTTTTAATTAGTCGATAAAAAAGTATGTAAAGACCCATTAATTACATCACATTTGCGTAGATAAATCGTTCAAAGTTATTCTGTCTATAAAAGTTTATTAGATCGTTTAAGCTAGTACTGCTTCCAAAGCCCATTGCGAGCTTTGTTTTATTTCACTTTCACGCCTCTTAGTAACGTTCCATTTCGTTAGAGTCACGCTTTGCAAAGGTGGTAAATGGAAAAAGGTGACAAGCGCAAATCGAATTTTAAGATACCTTTATAACAGTAGCATAAAATACGTTTCTTTTTACGTATTATGTAAAGTTGCTATAATAATGATGACGATTTAAAGATTTCAAAAATCTGTGAGAAAATCCAATTTTAATTCCAACTCAGGTTTGCAAGGACGGCGATATTTGGCACTCGGTGCTTTCTGCCTACCCCGCTAGGGGCCTCGCGTGATGTTATGTTGTTGTTGTTGTTGTAAAATACAAGTTGGTTCATTAATTATTACTATCTTAAATGACTATGACAAATCATTTCATACTATCGTTTTCAACTGTCTGGTTACTCCCAAATATGGCAGTATAGTCCTTAGTGCGGGCAATACCGAGAGATATTGCGACCAAAAAAATATTTGTCCAACGAATGACAAAGCGATGACGCATAAAACGAAAGAATGAATTCGATTGACGTAATATACCTATATACATAACTTTATTATGAACATCTACAAACCTGACTTAGATACTGTATAGTTATTGTTGACATGTTTAACTCAACACATTCGCTCTATTTTCAATCTACATTTGCAGAGCAAAAAATATAATATATACTCACTAATTCCAACATCTTCGCATCTGGTATTTACACATTACACTTCTTCCGCTGATAAATCGTGATGAATAAAAATCTATGGCCTACCAAAATCAAATATTTTTTTTATCCACCTGGCAATACCACAGATTTGTGGATTTAAATAAACAAATTATCGTAAGTAAGTCGAAGTGAAGACACTTCAGACTGAAGTGTTTCTCACGTTTTATATTTGTATGATGCAAATTTCTTCGCGAACTGAGATGTTGACTGTGTAGGCTTTCGTAGTTAAGGCTTTTAGTTAGTGATACATAAAATGCTTCTGTAAACCTCTTATTCCAATGTCTTGTCGATAATGCCGAGCAGTGGAATAATAAATTGGATGTAGCTTTCTCTCACTGATCGTAATATTTGATAAACCTTGATTTATGATTTGAAAAATATTAGTACATAATGAATAGATTGTATGCAACTGGATTGTTGGAAAGTTTTTGAAATAAAAGAAAAAGGCTATTATTGAGTTACATTTCATTCGCACTAATAATATAATTTTGCAAGTTTCTGTCTGTTTGTTTTTTTAGTATGATAATGAAAGCTTATGTTATGTTAAAAACTAATTTTTCAGGTCGACGCTATTAAAAAGTTGTTTGGGAAATTATAAAAGTATTTTAATATAAATAACCAATTAAATTAATTTGTACCAGTTCAATATTGAAGTTGTTAAGCTACATACTTAACATATGAAAGTATTCCTGTACGAAACAAGCAGTGTGTCTGTACATAAAAAAAAAATTGTGCTTTGAATTTGGAACACAAAAATAGTCAAACCACTAATAACAGTCGTATTACACCTCGCGAACCGGGTGGGTAATAGTGGTATTCTATTAATGACAATATAAATTATCTTGTCAAATATCGCATCCGGTTGCACAACAATTTAGGCAGAATACGAAGGTTTAAAATGAAAGGCGAACGTAAAGAATGCAGCCAACGAGCCGACGGAAGAAAGTCCAATTTTATTACACAGCATGCTTCATATTGTCGGATTGTGTCTACAAGTGAAACTATTATTGTGACACTCGAACTGGAGATTTAGAGTTATTGTGCTTACAATTTACATTATAAAATCATAAAAGTTACAATTAATACAGTTGAATGAGCATATTTTTCTCTACGGACGAAATAAATGTGAACAAAACGATCGAATTTACTTGCAAGCGTAGAAAGCGCTTTACGCTTCACAACGCTTGTTAATTTATTTCTAATCTGTCACAAATCAATATAACTCTCCGCTTGCTGTGTTAATATTATTGTTCATGCAAACTGGATAAGGCGAATACTTTTACGTAATGTGAAAGATTATATAAAAAAAATTATACTGGTTAGCGTGAACTTTTGAGCCTATTAATATGTAATGATATTACATATTCATTAGCTAACATAAGCGGTTTGTTATTAAAGTGTAATTTGGCTAGGTGCACGAGAAAGCCCGTAGTTACCGAACGTACAATTCTATTGTTCGATCCGCCTGGCGCACGGCCAACGCCGTGTGAGAATGTAATGCAGATGTAAACAATATGAATCCCTGTCTTTCAATATCAATCATAATGCTTAATATAAAAGTGATTTCGCGCGCTAATGATATATTAAACAATGATCTTGTTTCATACAGTACATAGAGAAGCGATTTTTAATTTCAATTCATAAAAAGAAAGAAATTTACAGACGAATTGAGTATCTCCTCCTTTTTGAAGTCGGTAAAAAAAAATTTAATTCGAATGAAAGCAAATAATAATTGTATTAAGACAACCTACAGAACCAATCAGTGTCAATTACTTACTGACAATTAATATCATGCGCATTCGCCTTGACCTACACTGACAAATATTTAATATTGTGCTCGTGTTTTGAAGGATATACGGGCAAAAAGCAGGTATTCAAGTGGTTACAGTCAGAGTAGTTGTCAAATCTCACCGATTAGTTATTTACGGGCGCAACTAAAAACAAAAATCTTAGCTATGGTACATACACTATGGTTAAAAAAAATGTACATAATGAACTTAAAATTGATTCGACCGTTGGCTAATGTTGATAAAAATCTTTGAATAAACGTCTTCAACTTTAACTGGGTAAACTTAAGATTAGCCGTCACTTAATGGTTAAATAATAATTTAGCAGCAGAAAGAACACGAGTATCCGCTACTTATATAAATAATACAGAATCCGTTAACGCATAACTCTATACACACTAGTTGTAGAAATGGGTCGATTAAATGCTCGTACAGAAATTATTCAGCGCACGCAGCGCGATTGAAAATCCGTTTGCGGTATATTCGTTCCATTATCCTTATTTTAAAATAACGGACTTGTTTAGAATTACGGTTTTCTTTAGCAATGTCATGTTTACGGTAAACAGAGGTGAAATGGAAATGGAAATGAGAGAAAAACATTTTTTCGTACAATTTGTGACGATTAGTTTATAAATATTGCTAACTTGATATCATTAAAGAATGCTTATTATCAATTGAAGAAAATGTTCGAAATTTGAATTTTTCATTTGCATGCAATCAATCAATAACTATTCAGCTGCAAGTTTTCATCCGTAATGATAGACATCGCTCGAGTTTCTTGGCAACAAACTTGCACAGACGCAGCGTATGTGCCTTCTCTTCATGTACGACGATAGATGGACTGACCGCAAACCGTTTCTATCAATATACAGCGAGACGCTTCCTTTATATGTTTAAGGAAACTTTTGTTGCGATTTTGAGATCATTCCACACACTACTATCTGATTCTAAATTACGCAATTAAATGTCTGTGTTATGGTAACCATAATCTACAATGATTTCGTTGAAAATTGAGTGATATTGTTGCAAATGTTCAACGTTCAAAGATACATCTGGCCGACAGCCAAGAGACGGGCCTAAGAGCAACTATTGCGTGTTACCGTTTGAATACTAGCGAGTTGTGAATTATGTCAAAACAACCACATCATCTCTACCACAACTACAAGAAGGTATCACATACTATAATGGATTGTAGCCAAACTGCTAGATAAGTACCGCAGTGATACCTAAACGAATATTATATATTCTCAACATTATCAAAAGTAAAATATGCCAAGAATTTTTTTTAATCTATGTATGTTTATTTTAGGGATTCAAGACATGGTCCAACCAACCAAGCCCATTGATCCTTGTACGAAAAATACCATGAACTTAAACTAAATAAAATTAACTTTTAACAAAAAAACAAAGACCGACTTCAAATAATAATTTATTATAAAGCAAATCAATATGCACTAAAAAGTAAACAAATAATTCAAGATACAATTACTGTTATTCTTGGAGTCGGTGTCAGCCAAGGTACGCCCTTCTTCGGTATATTGTAGCGTTTCGTTGCCACGCTGGCCATGTGCGGATTGGTAGACTTCACACACCCAGAAAATATTATACAATTTATATCATTTTCGGTCACCGTTAGTCGTCACTGTACTTTCTTATTTGATACGTGAACATTGTGTTTTACGACTGGTCTCGTGGTCGAGTGGGTAGAGATCCCGTATGTAAAACCGGAAGTCGTGGGTTCGATTCCCGCTTTGGACAAACATTTGTGTGATGAGCACATTTCTTTGTTCTGTATTTGGGTGTAATAAAAATATGTATACAAGTATTATATCGTATGTATACAAGCTGTCCGGTCACCATAACACATGCATTGAATTGACTAATTTGGAATCAGATAGCCGTGTATGGAATTGTCCCCAGTTATTGTTATAGTGCTATTGATATAGTACGATAGCAAAAGTTCTTCTTCGTTAATGTTCCGGCAATATCCGTGACATAATAACAGTTCAATGTAATTAAAGATTTGAATTAGAATTTCCAAGCATTAATTCCTTTAAACTAACAACTGACTGGAAAACATATTCTAATTATGTATATTTGTTCAGTCGTCGCTTTCGTTGGCACTAATAAGAGGTTCAGTAGGGTGACACAGCTTTGCGGAGAATTTAATAGAAACTTACTTAATCAAATTTTCATTATTGATGGTAAATTTCACAGCCGTCGACCATAATATGCAATTATCAACAATATCATATTGAAATTATCAAAAAATATTTGTATTTATATTTATTTAAGAAAAAACTACGGTTATACGGTATATAAATTTATTATATTTATGAACAAGTCAGTTATTACTTTGTAACTAGTTTTTATAGCAGTAAACGGATAGATGTATGGGGGCGGCCATTTTTATAGCGACATACCTGTTATACAACGGAAATGTAATATCAAAAATGTATTTCGTAACGAACCCACAGACGGGCAACTCGATACCGAAGCTCGAGGCTATGAATTGTTGCTTCCTTCGTCGACTTCTCGTTGCCAGACATTTAATGGCATTTGGTGGAACCGACATATGTGTAGAACATGGAACAGGATGCAGTACTGATGAGGATACATACGAGGAAAATGTATGGCAAAACGATTTTTATAGCGGTTAATCGAAAATACAAATATCATCACACCAGGTTCCTGACGGGGTAGGCAGAATGCACCGAGTTCATGCACTCAATATCCCTATCTTTACAAACTTGTCGTGATTCTACGTCCATCATTTTCTTTATACATACGCGACTACTTTATACATTCCCATCACCCAGTATCTGACCTATTTAAGGTGAATTGTATAAAATCTCTTAGCGCTGTTAATTCCCTTGCATTGCGTACAACTTTTAATACTTCAACACTCGTAGCTCCAAGAATACAATTAGACGATATTTTCGATCTGTAGATTAGTGATTAATACTCGCATATAGGGAAAGAAATCTGTTGCATCTAATAGTTGTATCGCGTGCTATTTCGTATTAAACTTCTATACGTTGAAAATAATGCCTCTCCTGAAATAAAATAGGAACATGCCGCCGTGTGCGTGTTGGGTGCGCATTTGGTATCGAAACCTTACTTAACGTAAGCAAGGCCGATATCACACTGTGCGGGGACCGGGCAATAGTAGAAATCAACGACAGGACCAACAATGCATTGCGAACTCGGCGATGTAGATTGAGCATTCTTTTTTGTATTGATCGAGATTGTAAAAAATCAGTCACACGTTTTTCTTCCGCCTGTTACGCTAAATGTCATACTTTTTGGAAGGATATAAGTCTTATTGTTCGGAATTTACTAAAATATATTTTATTATCGGACCTTCATATGTAGCTACCATCCGTTTCAGGTAGGCTTTAGTTTGACAAGGACGAAGCGTTTCGCTCCGTCGTTCCTAATTCGCACGATCAAAGAGTTGAATATAATATAATATCTTGGGACACCCTCACATACGGGCATCTGACCTCAAACTAGGCATACCCAGTACGTACTATGGTAACCAGACGACTAATACTGTATAATGATACTGTATAATGCTTATATAAATATATTTAGTAAGCTCACACAAATCAGACAATGTCGTTACACAAATGTTTGTGCTGTGTGGGAATCGAACCTACCTCCGGTTTAGCAGTCAGGATCTCTACCCTCTGGACCAAAAGGTCAGTCAAATCATATTCATCCCACGTGTGTTTACATTACCAGAAAATCATACCTAGAACTTTTCAAAGGTATATTGAGTTTCAAAGGTAGATCTTCAAATTAAGAATGTTCAATCGTAAGTAAGAAAGAAAGAAAATCTTAGGTCACATAATTACAACTGTAACATTACAAGCTCTTATGTAACCTCGTAAGGCCACCCGCCTTTTATTCGGCTATTCGACGAGTAAAAGTATTATTGCTTCGAATATTTTCGCTTGAGTAATTCCGTATACAATATTGGATTACGTAAAACCACGATTGAACCCTACCCGCCGAAGGCTCTCGCGAATTATGTGTAAAAAATTACTTCATGTAACTGAATTTCGAATTACAAAAGGACGTAACAATAGGAGCAATTAACGAATTTGAAATAGAATAGAATACCGTCGCGCCAAGTCCCTAACGGGGTAGGCAGAAAGTAGCGAGTGACAAATATCTCTGTCGTTACAAACCTGACGTGCTTGATCTACATTAATCTATACTAATAATATAAAGCTGAAGATTTTGTTAGATTGTTTGGTTGTTTGATTGTTTGAACGCGCTAATCTCAGGAAATATTGGTCCGATTTGAAAAATTCTTTCAGTGT